>QVOB01005085.1:0-19379 GCA_014839585.1 Pseudomyrmex concolor
AGTGAATCTCGTGAACATAAATTGAATCAATACTTGTATTGCAACCATTTCTCCGCTTCTTGTCGCTGTGTTTAATTTACGAAATAAGTCACTGTTTCTTCAAACTGTAAAATGCACTTTGCTGATAAGCGCGCTTCGAATCGATACAATGCTTTCAAGATTGCCATTCAGAAGTCGTCCGAGAGATATCTCGCGCGCGTCTCGCTTGATGCATCAAACGGGCGCGGTCGCGTTGCAACGCTCGCCGGTAAATGGAAAGCAAACGAGAGGTTTTGGCACAGAGGCCGAACGATTGGCAAACATCGGTTTCGACGCGCGACGAGAAAAATTTTCAATTAACCGATGCATCCGTGGCATCGCGTAGTTGCGCGCCACCAGCACGACGACGCATCACCGCTTTTCGCGGTCGCATCGAAAAAAAGAGGCCAAAATTAATTACTTTCAGCGTCAACGACAGATTCGCAGCTGACGGGACGATCGATCGTCCCGACTGATACGATTAAATCTCGTCAACGGTTCACACCGTTCCCGCTTCTTCCGTGTTGTCATAAATTTTTTTTCGTTTTACGATACTTACGCGCGATCTTCGCAACGTCGCGTCGAGGTGTTGATAAAACACAAAGACAAGAAAGATTATGTCGTTCGAAGAACGTCGGCGTACGCGCGCGAGTAAACTTCTTTAGATATTCGTCGCGGAAAAAAGAACTTATCTCTACTGGGAAATGCGATTATTTCTCGAGGATACGCTATAGAAATTAAATATGATGTTCGCTGAATTTCATGCATGTAGAATGCACAACCGCTATTAGCATAAATCTGAGTTTTTCTAAAAAAAAAAAAATAAAAAAGATAATTTTCGTTCCACAAAAAGGTGACGAAGCAAAGATGTCAAAACACAAAAATTCACGGAACAGATTTGCAGCGTTGACATCAATCATCGCGCGTTACATTATTATCGTTATATTATTTATATTTGCAAAACTGTTCACAGTTATGACATGCTTAAATGGTTACAAGTTTAATTCGCGTACAAACGATTAACATACACACATTTCCCTCAAACATTTTTCTAAAAGAAAGAACTTGAAACGTTTCTTTTTCCGCATTTGGATAGATATTACATATTTGGATATAAAAGTGACTCATTTACTCACTCTCTCTCTCTCTCTCTCTCTCTCTCTCTCTCTCTCTCTCTTTCTTTTTCTTTTTTATTTGCAATAAGAGTTGAGAAAAAAACGCTTGCTTTTTCACGTAACCGGATTGCTGTGATTCTGCCTGGTATTAAACAAAGCATTATTCGTGTCGCGGTTAAAAACTTCGTTTTAACAGAAGTACGATTACACTTCGTCAAACGCGACAATGAAACTCTCGTCAATTATATTATTTTCTATTTGTTTTTCTTCCGTTGTCTGAAACGTTCATCCCCACGCTTAAATCTTTTCTGCTGCAATCCTTAAATTGTTCGAAGTTATCAATAGTATAATACAGATGCAGATGCAGATATTTAAAAGATATTTATACGTTTTCACACAAGTGTAACAGTTAAACTATATTGTAGTTTATATACTGTGTCAGTATTTTATATACCGTGTTATGGGAAAGTGTTATTTAACTGATTAAAACAATTATACTGAAATCGTGGCGAGAAATATTCAAATTCAATGTTACTAGTCGGGAAATAATAGAACGTGAACTCGACTCGCGAACGTAATGTTCTTTCCACGATGGAAAATTAAATACAGAGCATAATAGTAGCAACAACAATGCTAGTATTTTGCATTTGCGAGTTTGCAGTTACGGCGCGGTGCAACAAGAGCTGCAATAATAGTATCTTATTTAGATAACCAGTCGTATACTTTAGTAACAGCCCTTCAATTGCCGACCTCCTCTTTCTTCGCACTCCATGACCTGTGTATACTTGGAGTACACACTGGCGGCAGATCTGGAAACTCTCGAGGAATACATTACTCGAGAACAGCGAAATTTAATACCCTTTTCATTTTTCGCTGGTTACCGCATTGTGTCTTGTCTTCATATTTCAATCTTCTCGTAAACGTAATATCGTAGATATATATACATATATATATATATACATATATATATACGTGTAGAACACATTTCTCAGCATTTCATAATTATGATACGAGTATCTCTATCAACAACACTTTGTAAATTTCGAAATTATCTTTCTTACAAAATCGCAAAATTACGTGTTTACAATGTAAGAGAAATGTGGAACTCGGGAAATTCAAATAATATCTATGTATATGCATTAATCAGCATCAACTCGTCGCGATATAATTTCGCAATCGTGATACTGTATCAGTATATATACGCGATTCCGCGCTGTCGGTGTGCGTGGCGTTTCATTTCCCTCGAATTTAATCGACGTCTTTGTTCCTGGCTAGCCATCTGTGAGCCTCATGAAACGTAGCTCGCGAGGTAATGTTAATTTTTCGTTTCTTCCCTCGCGTTGGAAACCCGTCGTGCCGCGAAGCGAGCTGAACGGCCACGGTATAACACACACAGTCGGCTTCACTGATTGCCAATATGGCGAAGTGCAGTAGAGGACCACGCTGGACTTCTATATCTAGGATGGTCGCGGACCCACAATGTGCCGCGGGCGTTAATTTCCTCGTGAAACGTATTGCGCCCCTGCGATTCAATTGTTCCACCTCACAGCGCTGCTACGCCGCGATGGCTCGCTCGGAGCTCATAATGACGTTGCTCTCCGCCGGCCCCATGTTCACGCGTTACGAGACCGCGTGTGTAAAATGATTTGAGCACAGACCGTAAGGCCCATTCCACTAGTAGGTGTAGTTATTCTAGATGTTCAATTTAGTCAACGTCATTACGCGCGAACGCGATTTTTTCTTTACCCTTTGAGTGCCGACTTGCTCTCATGACAAAAATTACAACATACGAACGTATAATTAGAGGAGAATATCTGTATCTCCTAGTTAATATCTATATATCTCAAAAATTAAAAAAAAAAAACTGAACAAAATATATGTTTAATCATTTCAAAAATTGCTTTGTCGTACAATTTGATATAATTCATCATTCTTGGCCGCATCGAAATTGAGTTACCGAGATTGTTTACATTTGTTATGGGTAGGAAAAATAGTAAACAATCACCACCGCGGTTGCAATTTTCGGATTGAACAGCGCCGGAAGGCGCGCGCGCACGTGACGTGCATGCGAGTGATCGAAGCGAACGGTTTTCTCGCCGTAAATTTACAGCGGCGAAGATTATAACAGTACCAACAGCAAATACGTTTTAGCTAGTACAAATTCTATGACAGCGACATAGATTAAACTTTAGGCCTCGGGGTAACTAGCTCGAGGCGTTCGGTTGTCGCTTTCAATCCACCTCGCGCTTCCACCCCCTTTACCTTCATCGCGCAAGCAACGCGCGCGTTGATTGTTTCTCTCGCGCGGCAGGAAACAAATCCGCGTGCGATGACAACGCGACGGGCGTTGCACTTTAACACGCTTCGCGTACCCAACCAATGTGTTGCGACGCAACAAAAGCGCGCTGCACATCGCTCCGCAGAGTGCTGTTTGTCGCTTTCGCGTGTTTACGCACTGGCGCACTGTAATGAATTCGAGATGGTCTCCCAATGTTGCTCTCTGGATTTGTTATCTTCTTCATTCTTTTTCCTATTCAATTAGTCGCTGTATAACAATAGGTACGCGTAGCATATAGTTACAGCGGCAACGTGCTGTTGCGAGATTGCGATACATCATGATCGTTCGATGCGGAGTTGCAGTATCACGGATCCTTTTGTGAATAATTTTTGTTAGAGCACAATAGCGTAAAGCGCGTTTTATTCAGATTTCATAATTGAGTGAGATAGTAGATAATAATTTAAAATTAAAGTATGTATCATATGATAATACATTATTTTCATGAAAAAATTATTTCAGTCTGTTTAGATGATTAGTTTAAATTTCTACGGAATAAATTCTGTCAAAGTCGCAAAAAACATTTAATAATTTTAAAAGCATTGTTTTTGAAAGTTTGAATTGGATAATTTCAAATAAAACAAAAAAATTACATCGGAAGAGGCGCGAAATAAACATGAATGAGCTTTTGTTCCGTGACGCAGGAGCAACTGCTCGTTTGCAAGCTTGTTTCATGACATTGATTATTCAGGGGTATGTCACTTTTGTGAAACGTTCCATCTCGATAATTCTAGCTAACCCATCTACTCTGAGGGTTGCTAACCCCACAAAGTGCATAACAATGGTCGATATATAAACGACCGAAACTCGAGTTCCCGCACGAAGCTAATCGAAAGAAATCTTGAAAGTTTCATGACGCAAGTATAGCGTGACGCGAATGTAATATATCAAAAGATAGATTCTTGCCGATAAAACATATTAAAAAAAAAAACAAATAAAATTAAATATTTGCATTGTTTTATTTTTACAACTTTTTACATGTACAGTGTTCTACGTTTGCGCTGATCAGATCAGCTATTGTTACTTTTTTACAGTTAACCTTTGGCAATCACATCGCTGTAGACGAAGCTGTCAAATACACGCCGCATCCGGAAGATCCTAGCAAGACATTACTCACTCAAGAGGCTGTAGTGACTGTAAGGGGAGTACCACTAACTAACTACATGGAAGATCTCTTAGCTTCAAAAATTTCCTTCAATGCGAGTAAAGTAAGTAATTTTTTCCTTTTAGATATTTATATCATATTTCTTACACGCTCTTCTTTCTGATAAATCCTAAAAATTAAAAAAAATGTTAATGTATAATAATTCCATTGTGCAAGCTTTATTTTCTAAACTAATTTTAGAATTCTATTTTCGAGCAGCATTAATTGGTGTATTGTCTATGTGCAATTTCAAATAAACTAGAATTTGTTTTTTTTTTTTTTTTTTTTTTATCATCGGGCAAAAAAGCTAGTGGAATACGGGACATTCCGAGAAGAATGCAGGCTGTTCGAGAAATTTTTCCATTGCGTGCTATTATCGCGTTTTCAATTCAACGAACGATGTCAAAGATGTGTCGTAAAAAAATGCCTCATAAAACTTTTGTACGTTCGCGCGTTCCATAAAAGTTTATGAGTGACAGCTTGGCTGAAATGGAATTTCCGCGACGGACTTACGGATTTTCGCGGATCCATGTAACTCTTTTTTTTTTCCTTACGTTTGAGGGCCGACAAGGGTTGGAATGGGTGATCAACAAGCTCGAATCCGAGATGAAGGAGTTCGCCTGAAAGGCTCGGCCGCCGTCGCGAAACTTGTGAACTGCCGTTATCAGCACAACACGAGCGTTGGCGCCGGTGGGGAGCGGCAACTTCTAGATCGAACGATTACGCGGATCAGAAGAACATTAACGTTCCGGACTTCGTCAGAAACAAGCAGATGATTTGCCGCGGGCCACGTAGATCGCCTAATTGAATTTTGCGGAACTTGTTAACAACCGGTTTGCAGGCGAATGTTCTCTTCCCTTGAAGAGAAGAACGTTTGCATATAGCAATCTGCAAGAATCTGTTAAGTGACGGGCAAAAATGATTTGGTATAGAAACATATAGAGACATATGACAGAAAAATACGTAGATTTAATGTAAGTAAAGAAGTACAACATTGTTGGTTTGGCAGTTGGACTTTCGACGCTTTTATCCTCACATACCTCTGAATCGGCCGGCTGAATATGCCGATTTACAAATGTTCTACAAATCTCGGTCAGTCCCAATAAATGGACGTCCTTGATCGCAATTTATTAAGAAAATAAAAAAAACCGAATGTATATGTTATAGGAATTTATACACACACATATGTACTTTATATTTAATTTAATCGTACAAAAATTTTAATAAGTGGTACATTCAATTTCTTACAAACATATATAATCCGTTGGTTTTGTTTACTATCCTTCCACTATACTTCGAAATCTTTTGTTCGTTTTGTCACATATCGGTTTACTCAGTAAATTGCAAATTGCGTCTACAAGTCTACTGCAAGTTCAAATACACGAACGATCCCATTGACTAGCTGAAGACGAACAATGCAGACGCAGACCTCTACGAAACTATGTTTCCCGCAACTATGTTCACCGGATTCCTTCTCAACGAGGAGTCAAAGCTCTTTGATCGCGGCGAAGAGGCAACTTACAACGCGTTCTGAAATCGTTGCGTGGTCTCTTTGACGCGTCTATCACATCATCCGAAAATTACACCGTTGTCGCGACCAATTACTTTCCAAGTTTCTCTTTAGACGCTTTGTCGGTGTGTCGAACATTTAGTTATCCCATTAGTTTCTTTCTACATTAACTTTCACGCTGCATTGATTTAAGTTTAAATGTTTTGTTTCTTAAACCGATAATCCTCAATTTAAATGCAACGATCGCTTTTAAATCTCAATTACAGAAACATGAAAGCGTTCTATAAAAGCGGCACCGAGCGATGTATCAAAGAATTCAATAGACACGGAGGAGTCGATTTCACATACAATCTATATGCGAAATTTTACGCGGGCGGGTCGGGATGCTTTAATTTAAGCAAGTCGACACACACGTCGAGAGTGGACGTTGATTTACCTATGAATTCAGCGGTTTGATAGGAAAACCGAGTAGACATCAAGCAGGGGTGCGTGGGACGCGTATTACAAAGGATACTGCTCACCGCTCTGTGATCAAAAGCTGTCAATATTTGTCTGCGTCAAGTAACAGAGAGGTCAGTAATGAACCGTAACATCATCAATTATCCTTACATACTACTATCAAACGAGACTCATGTTAAATTTGTCCTCCTCATTCTACCTCCACTCTTCGCATACACCTGGCTCGATACACCTGGCGGTGATGATCGGCAACAGAACGTCGAGTCCTTTGCAATGGAAATTATGCCTCGATGACCGAAACCAATAATGATTCGGCCGAAATTCCAGCTCGTTCGATCAGAAACTGCTCGGAATGTCGAATCCGATTCTCCAATAGCGAATCAATCTACCGCGCGTACGATGTGTACTCTACACGGAAGTACTCGGTAGCCTGCATGAGTGCTCTTGAAAGGATAGTCGGAACGGGCAAACGTCCAGAGAAGAGAGAATATCTTGGAATGTTTCGCGGAAAGAGTTGCGAAGCGGTGGATATCACCGCGTGTGGCGGCGTATCACAGTAGATTTTATCGTATTTTATCGTTGCGGAAGAAATGATCAAACCTTATATACCTAACGAAAAAATCATCACCCTCGATTTTTGACGATGCTATCGCGAATGTCTTCGACGATGTCGTATTACGCGTGTGTTACATATCTACGTTGGTGTCGCAGCGAAAATTCGCGTTATCTACATTTAAATTACAACGTTTTACATTAGGGTAGCTGCGAATAAAGTGGCAATACTCAAGGGAGCTCACATGCGCGTTTTTCGGAAAATCGGAAAGCGTCACCCGCTACTTGCCCGGGAACTCGTGACTCTGCAATGAGACTGCAAACGGGAACGCGGGGAATGTCGTGCTCTCGCTCCTTCGGGTTTTCAGCGTATGTATCCGAGCTCGTAAAAAGGATTCGCCTTTCAGTCGAATCCTGTTGCCCACCTCCGGCGTTTCGCGGTCTCCCGTTTCTCCCGCGCGAGAGAGGGTGAAATTCGAAGAATCGTCGAAGGGGTTCATGGTTTACACATCGTGACGGCGCTTTCTCGTCAAAACCCGTAAAAGCTCTCGGGGACGATCAACTCAGAGAGCTAGCAAACGGTCAAGGAGATCCTTCACGCTGTTGCCGATTCACGACCTCGTGAAAAGCTATCCGCCGCAGTCTCGGCGTTCGTCTTATTTCCTCCGATTCGCTCCGTTGCGTTTGTTGGCGCCGATGGCCTCGAGGGGCCACGGGAGCGACGTCGATTTTGTTCCAAATAATAAATTTGACCGGCCCGTTCGGACCTACTCTGTCGCGCTGGTCGGCCAGTCAAGTGCTCTCCTGAAAAGTTTTAACGGCTGCTTTATTTCCATCGGACGTTTTTAAAAGTTTCGAGGACGCACTTCCGCGTGCTTTGACCGTTTCTGTCGGTAGAATCTGGATCGACGGGGAGAAAGTTTTCCGACTGTGCAGCGAAAAAAAAATACATTTTAAATTCGAATATAGCTCTCAGAGTAGCGAAGAAAAACGTATTTATAGTGACGAGAGAAGTCTTGAAACGGGTCAAACGGATTAACTATTAAAATTACGTTATTTCCGTATGCGGTAGTATTATTTTTGGATTAAGGAGAGATCGCGTAATCGTGATTTTAATGCGGTATTTTTTCGGATTATCTTACCGATGTTGCTGCTCGTCAAACTCTCATGTTACTTGCATCAGTGGATAAAGAGAATTGGCCACGAACTAGCACCCGATGTTCGCAAACTCGATATATTTCTAAACCAACTTCGTCAATACATCCCCGCTTTATCCTTTCTGGGAAAGAACTTTTAATGAGTTCGCGTATACTGTTTAAAGATTTAAAGTTTTGCGAGAGCTTCAAAGAGATCGTGCCACGCTTCTCTAAAGTATTACAACAAGGGCAGAGCATTATTATGACGTACAGAATGTCTGCGATATTACATCGTAAAAATTGCCTCCGTATTACCTCCTCGCTGCTCGTTCCCTATCAAATACTCAAAGAAAAGTGCGTACTCTCTGAACGGAAAGAAAGAGAAGCCCTCGGGGCTATCTAATAAAATCACAAGAATCCTTTTGATATTAAGAAATAATTTTAATTACGCTTAATTTCGATATTTGTGCAACAAAACTTTAAGGGAAAGGAAACGAAATTTAAATATAACCAACCGAATAAAACTTTTTGTATCAGACCAAAAAGAACAAACATCAGTCTGCGAAACCGTTCAAATTGTACGTCTGATTTTACATTCTGAGCGTTCAAAGTCTCCTCACCGCGAAACTACGAAGATAATGGCGATGTGATTGTAAATACACGTGACGAGCGCGCATCAGCGAACGGCGGCCACGAAGAGAAAAAGAGAACGAACGGGTAATCTAGTTATAAGTAGTGTATATATATTATTTTTTTTTTCCACACGGCACACTGGTAGGATATCTGCGTAGCTAAAGTTGATCATACGAAATTGGCAATATCGACGTTGTATGACGTTACTGACTACGCGAAGTGTTTATATAAAGCAGATATGTACGGATGATAACGAGAAACGTCGAGTCCATTGTGGACGACGCGGTGCATACGCCCGCCCTATTAGCATATAATTATCTTTATGCTTCTTTTATGATTCATATTTAGTACCGGCTTTTCGCCGCCATTTACTCGCGTCGAAACCGGCTCAAAGTTAGCGACATTTACGATCGCACTTGTTCCAAGACTCGACGTATCCCGTACCTACCTGCCCGTTATCGGGCCCACCACGATTCGCTCTTGCACTCTTGTTAAACATGTCCTCGGAAAGTACTTTCGAGAACATGCGCCACATCAAAAATTTATCGCCATACGTGCGAAAAGTCGATAAATGCGATAGGCGTCGATTATGTTTGCTTCGTCGCGCCTAAGTCGACGTGACTGGTCCCGAAAAGATTAAATATAAATTAAATATAAATTAAATGAGAGAGAGATAAATAGGTAGATTAAATTATTATTATTGCGCGTGCGTTTTAAAACAGGAACGTGTGTGTTTACTTGTACATAAAACTTTAGCAAAAACAAGCGTCTGTGCACGCTTCACACACACACACACACACACACACAATAATTTTATATAATAAAAAAGTATATAAATGCAAAGAAAAACAGTAGATAGTTAATATACAATTTGAAAGAGATTTCCTGTTGTATAGTTTTCAGTGAGATTGTCACAAATAAAAGAAGAGTGTATGAGAAAGATGATAAGGAAATCTGTTTCTTCTGCGGAAAGAATTCTATAAAAAGTGATCTACTGTATATATAATAGAATGAAAAATAGAAGCTAAATCACAAACTGTGAAAAGATCAGATATTGTACCGATTTTTTATAATACTATGTAAACTCTTTTATAAAACTTGATGTAAAAAAATATGAAGATTAATTTTCAATAAGAAACTAAAATATTTTGCTGTGTTTTTTTTAATGAAGAAAACCGATTTTTCTGTACTTTCAATTAGTGAATAATTTAATTATATGACAATGGTATTACTCCGATGACACTACCGGGACTTGATATATGCTTGTTTCTTTCAAAACAACAAATGGAAAAAGTCAAAACAATAAAATACAGTAACGCAAGCATAGCATACCCGCATAGTGTCACCATACTCGTGTGTATGGCTACGATCGTAGCTCCAATGACCCGCCATTGCCACCGGCTACGACTACCCATTAATTTAATTAATACGCAGCCATTCGCACCGGCATGCAAGCGACCCATTTTCGTCCTTTATTTTGCTCCATTTGGGTTTTACTTTGACGAAACGCCGGATCGAGTTTACAAAACACATACGCGCGTTTTCAGCTGCGCTATGCCGGACCCACAAAATTGCATGTTTTGTACGCCAACCGTCGAGGTAGGAGAAAAGAAAGGGGCTATGAAAAAAATATATTCAGCCGCAAACAGCTTCCGTCCAAGTTAATGAAGGTGTCTATAATAATGTATTCTTTATTAGAAGTAACTAAATAAATTATGCATATAGAATATTATTTTTAGCGTGGCATTGTGGCCAATATTTTGCTTTAGATTTTTAGAAAAAATATAAATAATTATGAATAATTATTAAAACAGTACAAATAACTTAGATTTCTTAAACAAAAAAAAGTATTAAATTCTATACAAACATAATTATATTTTTTGAGAAAAGTTTTGGAAAAGGAGCTTTTTTTATTTGAAATTTACAACAAATTGTATAAATAGAAGTCTTAAATAATGTAACGAAAATGTATGTGTGCACAGTTTGTCACAAATGTACCGTTCGTGTAATTTTATTACGCGAGTAATAAAATTGCATATTTACGTTTGTACATATCATGGTTATAAATTTTACCTTATACACGTTATCCTTTAATACCACTAGTATTACACATGTATGTTATACATATATTCTATATTCCCTATTTATTTATATATTTTTTCTCGTTGCGCAGTCTCAGCATACATTTATTATTTACATTGTGTTACATACACTTTATTACGTTCCCAGTATCTTAGCTTAAATGAAATTTTGTGCGACGAGCGGAATATGCGAAAATGGAGAAGCGGTTAGTTTGTTTGATATTCATTCCTTGCTATTAATCGTGTTCAGGAGTCACCATCAGCGTAGACAACCGCCGTGCAAACATACGTGAAGAGCTGGCTGGCTGAATATCTTGCGATCCCGACGAGGCAGGAAGGTGTAAGTACCGTGTTAGTCTTACGGGTTATGTCGCAGCTAGCAGAGCTAACTAATAGCCTCTTAGCCTCGGCTTAGGAAGGATCATGCTGCAAGCGACCGCACCCTCCTTGGCTCTCAGACTCCGGAGCAAGCCCCTTAACCCTGATGCGATCCTTAAACCTGTACGAAGCTTGCAAACGGCCGATTTCCTTTTACATCCATCTGACAATGGATTAGCTTGCGTTGACTGATTTTTATCTTAATCTAAATACGAAAATCGCGCGTATATAAACAGTACGCAAAATATATGATTTAATCTGATAAAATATATGTTCTAATAATGTTTATTAAACTGAATTATAACTTTAAATTTAGAAGAGCAAATATGTTAATATTTTAATATATCATTGATTTCCTTAGTAAATAAGTTTGAGTGAAAAGAAAAAACGTGAATAGTTTAGGTACTGGTACTAATGATAAAAAAATAAAATATGTGTAGCATGTTTCTTGAGCAGTTTAAAAAAATGTTTAAATAAGAAGTAAAGTTCGCCATGTTTCGTTCTTTATGCGTAGAAGTTAAGTCGTAAAGAGTATGAAACTTGATAAAAATTACCTGAAAGAGAGATAAAGGCAAAGAGTTGCAAAAAAAAAAAAAAAAAAAAACAGTGTAATAGTCTATTACGAGCATCCGAAGCATTCTTGTCAGGTCTTTTCTGAATTCAGCTATCAAAAAGTTTCAAGTACAGTATTAATAAAAAATGTGTTCGTGTACTATAAAATAAATGTACACCAACACGCATACGGTTTACTCGCCGTTCCTCGTAGTCCTTTATGCGCGGCGACATTTTAAAAGCAATAACCTTTACGAGCGTTTAAAGGAAGTTTCTTAAAGCATTAATACTACAGGTGCATATGCATCACATTCGCCAATAATTTCGCGAATCTTTATAGAAATTTTCACCTAGGGCGACAAAAGAATTCATTGTGTGAGAATGATGCCCCGGCGCGTAATAAACTGGCGAGCGGAACTTCGCTAATATATATCGTCGATCACAATACGTATTGATGCGAAAAGTGTTTTTTGACGATACACATCGGCGATAGTTGCATCGTAAATTTCTTTGCCAAAGAACAATGTAACGTCATTATCGCGTGGCGCATAATAAGGAAAATTCATGCATCGCGAAATTTATATAGTGACGAATCTTTATCGACGACAACGGAATGTTTCCCGCGACAAAAGGTCGATATGACATACGACAAACAAATCTGCGAGAATTCGAGGGTTCTCTACATGCTATTCATTAATTAAATCGCGTTTAAGTAGCCGAGACATCCGACTGGCGGTAAATAACAGAGCAGTGTCGGCGGGTGTGTTCCGATAAACTAGAACGTCTGGGCCGCCCTAACTCGAACGTATATGCCGCCGTTTATTTCCCGGTGAAATTAATTCGAGCTCGTGGAAGTCCGCTCGAAAGGGGCCGAACAGCTCTACGCGCCGGTGATATTTCAAAGCTGTGAAAATCCGTCGATACAACGGCGACATCGAACGGAACTTGTCTTCCCTTTGGACTACTAAATAAATTAGCTGGCACGTTACGTCCAATCGTGATCGAGCGATTTTTCACGTCTCTCGCGTTTACTGCACATGTACTTTATTATATAATTTCAAAGTATCGACCCGCGCGTCTGATAAATATCATTTGTTACTACTGCGTCAATGTGTCAATATCTTGTTTATCGTTAGAAATATATAATTATTACGTATGCAAAAATTTACGTAATATATTAAATTTTTTGTTTGAGCACATAATGCTTTTTGTAATAATTATGTCACATATAATAAATATCGCGCGAAACAATTAGAAAATCGCGGATATGGATGAAATAAACCATAACGAGGGTATACTGCGAGAAAAGCCCTCCTACCGCACGCTCGTGATTATAGTTTAATAGTACAACTAATCGCGACTCGTGATCTCTGGGAAATGTCTCTGCTGCGAGCGGACAATGATGATACCACGTCGTTCGGATGTACGGTGTCTGAATACGAAGTGTAGCTCGCGGTGACTGAATCCGCCTCGAGGATGGTTTACAGAACAAGGGGGCAATAATCCCGGGGATGGTGACGGTTCGACCATTATTGTGAAAGTTTCAGAGTTCGCTCTTGGACTGCTAAAGTTCACCGGATTGTCTCATCCGGAGACGACTGACACACGACCGCAAGACAATAAGAAATGCAGCTCTATGTGCCGGAAAAGTCGCTAGACATTGACGGATACTCGAAATTTTTTACTCGCGATATATTACGTCATATTTTAAGAGCGAGATGCACTACTAGCTCTCTGCGATCATTTATCTGTCTCTCGCGCGATGTCACACAATAATCATGTAGGAATATATCATTATATTCCGTGTTCGAATTGCATCTGTCATCAGATAAAATTAAATGTAGTAATTTTATTCTGAGTTTTTGTAGAGTATTTATGACACAATGTGATGTTATATGAAAATTCTCTGGTTGGACGCGTGACTAACATTGAAATTGTAGAGATTGATAAATCTAAGAAATTGAAAAGAAATAAAAATCTAGAGAGACTGTGAATGCAATTGCAACAATGTTGGTTGTAACTGAAAAACGCAACGCATCGCATCTGCGGCTGTTAAACGATTTATAGTAAAATTATCGGACGTGTCACTCATTTCCTGCAAAACTTTTATTTCATGAAAAAAGCTCATAATTTCTCATAAATCGATTTTCCTGTAACGATGCTTGCATTTGTCGCGAGAATTTACACTGCCGATTCTCGCGTATCGTTCGATCGTTACGAGCGATCGATATGAAATCGCAGGAATATATCGCGCAATTTTTTCTATCGGTCTTTTTATGAAAGTAACGTATCTGACGAGATACGTACATACACGCGCGCATAATCGGTTGTAAACTCTCAAAACAGCTTTGCAAAACAGCCGTTCGATCGACTTCCGGAACTAGTGAAGATCGTTTAAACGAACTGCTTAAAAGCGCAGATAAAGGAAAGGTGATCGAGAAAATGTGACAATAGATGTCACACAACTTTTTCCTGTAATCATCAAAATGTGCGCAGCAATTAGTAAAGAGCTACAACTTATCATAACGCTTCGCCTGTGGTTTAATACTATGTGATCACAAAGTCTCAATTAAAAAAAAAAAAAAAGAGCTGCAAAAGATGTAATATTCTCTATTTTCTATTAATGTAATTTCTTTGGAAAACTACATTTAAAGTGATACATTAAATTTGAGAGAGTGTAATACATTACACAACGCATTTAAGTGAATCTACTATGTCATTCTACAATAATTCACAGATAAAATTTAAAAAATCCACTTCGCAGATGTCGTATAGAATTCCAGTAAAATATTCTGCCATTCTCGTGATAAAAGAAATTGTTATGTTTCTTTTACAGTGAACAAAACGTTTTAAAACGTGAAATTTAAACTGCGCAGAAGAACAGTTCTACGATCACTTTTACATGTTTTTTTTTTTGGATCATATTGTTTAATCGACTATTCGCCGATTCGTATAAATTTACGTTCGCTAACGTTTAAACACAGAGCTAGCGTGATTTGATATCTTCGTAAGGAAGTTTATTTTGTACAAACAAATGTTCTTGTACAGACAGACCTTTGCTCTTCTCTCCCTCTGATGCATTGTATTTAACACTGATCAATATATTTTCATCAATAAATCTATCGATACAGAATAAATTAAAATAAGATTTTCAATTTTTGGTTTTTTATTACATCGTAATTTTAAACACTATTTAAATATAATATACTCTTATACATATATCTTCTATTCTTTCTAAAAAGAAAAAAAACACAAGAGAGTATCAAAACATCATCAAATAATAAAACCTCTAGTAGTTTCGTGCGACATATGAAAGCGCGCGTGCTGGCCCATGACGCTCGAAAATCCAACCGTAAATAATGCATTGTGATGAGTCTCCGGATATCAGAAACACCGACAGAATCCCATTTCACGAATATTCTAAACCGCCCGTTAAAATGCGACTGCAGAGAGGCAAGAGCAGTTCCTAAATCCCTTTAACTTTCGGCGTTGGGGCTCGGCAGATGTCTACAGGTTACCTCGACATGTAACTACCTATGTGGCGTAACGTGCTCGTCCAGTAATATTCGCGGTTGTCTATAAAGGGAGTTCACAAACGACTTCGACCCTTTTCCTCTCATCGCATTTTCCGTGCCGTCCTGCAACGACCACGCGCGCGGAATGCGCGAGTTCGCGTTGAAAAGCCTGCGGGAGCAAGTATAAGATGCGCGACGTGTAATGTTGCTACGTGCCGATCTAGCCGCTTCTGGTTTTGCAAAGCGAATGCGGTTCCGCAAAATTGTTTGCGAATTTCTGTGGATCATGTCCATGGTAAATATTTAGCCGCATTACGGAAATTTAATTTAATTCGTGATTCTAAGTATGGTCAAGCCTCTTATAATTTAAGAGGTTCGACCGTACCTTTCACTTCTCGAATATCTTCTATATGTAAAGAAACTGTTCTCTCATTTTTCAATTTCTCCAATTCTGTGTTTCTACTCTACTAAATATAGTGGTAGAGTGAAAAGCAATATATATGTATATATGTACTGTATATGTATATATATACTGATCACACATGTGTAGACTGAAATAACTTAAACTGTTATGTATGTTATTACACACTCATGTGCACTTTTTCGTGCAAGCGCTAAATTTTCCACAGAGTGAAAATAGAGGAAACAGTTGAAATATGTTCGATTCCGAGAAGTTGAATTATGGGAAATCCGACATACATACACTCTCATAAAACAGTTTATGATGTATTTAGATATTCTCTCTCTCTCTCTCTCTCTCTCTCTCAAAATTAGGGTGCAATTGAAAAAAAATTAAAAATTTGTTACTTTAAATTATTTTGTGTCGATAGACTTGATGAAAATATATTGATCAGTGTTAGACTCAAAAGAAAACCTGAGATATTACAAAATAAACATTATGATTTGATTTAAGTATACAAGTATGCGCGTGTCTTATCTTTATCAAGTTGTCATAACAAAAAGCGACGATTTGATGATAAGAATACTGTTGAAGTTTAAAGTCGGCCTGAAGTGGAAAACGGTTTGTGGATATGTACGGCAAACGTTTACGAGAAAGGAAATGGTGCTCGCATTTACAGTAGTTTACATTTTACAATAATCTTCAACTTTGATGACCGCCAGTGGTACGGAAAGCGAAATGGAAAGGTAGATTGTACTGCTAGTACGTGCCAATCCGCTTTCTCGAGGTTTCGTACAAACGCGATTTTCAGTTGCAAGCCTCGGGGTAAGTTTACCAAGGGTATATGGGTAAATATGCGACTATTCTGTTTTTCCGTACATAAGGATAAGTAGTTTACCATCGAACGAATGTTTACTTGGTATTCTGCGGTCGATAGACTGCCAGTGGAATACTAAAAGTCCTATACAAGATTAGTGTTTATTCTGCGTTTGAATTGTGAAATTGAATTAGATTAAAAACTTAGATTAATTCAACTGAACTAATATCGAAAAATAAGTTGAAAAAGTTCTTGAACAACTTTTTTATGTTTTATTCATGGATTTCTACTTGGTTGCGACAGAGAAAAATATCCGTTAAAATATTAGGCGCTTTATACGTAGGTATAAAAGGCCTTTGAAGGGTGCAGGATTTCGATTGGCTTCGGAGAGGAAAAACGGTCTAAACAGTTCGCAACCCATCATTTCTTCCTTATAATAACGGATCATGAAAAACTCGTACGCGTCATCGCACCGTAAGCCCGCAATCTACGTTAGATGGAAAGAGGATCCCTCGTACATTTCCCAGGGATCTTTACAGCTCTCAGCGTTCTGCGACCGTGTGTACTTTAATTAGCTCGACGTTCCTCGTCTCGTTTGGCTTGACGGTACCTTTCAACCTTCTACCGACCGATTCCACGGAACATTCGCGAGATTGTCTCACGTGCCAGAGCACGAGCTTTATTTGCCCTAAACTTTGCCGTTCCGAGACTAGAAGTTACTTGAAATCAAAGTTCAAACTAAGTGACAGCACTGCGTTATCTTGAAATCTTAATGGAAGTGACGACACAGTCATCACATCGTTGTCGATGGGACTTTATTGTTTGGGATGTATCACGGTCGAATGTTTGCAAACTCGACTACCGCTCGTCTGCAACTTTGTTTTATCGTAATTCGATCGTAATATGAATAACGAGTGTCAAATGACCTGACAAAATTAGAAACTGCGTGTTATAGTATACAAGCTGATGACTATTATAGAAACAGTTCCATTCACATTCCATTTCATACACATACACACACACACATAAGCATTACTTACAAACCTAAATTAAAAAAAAAAAAAAAACACTAAGAGAGATTGCTTCTTCTTTATTTTTCAAAGCGTAAGAGTCATTCATTGCCACTACCTCGACTGAATTTATAAGTTAAACAAATTCATTGTTTCTGCAAATTTTTCTAATTTTTTTATTTTTAAGATTCATATGTTTATACTCATACAAAGTTGAGCTAAAAACAGCAATTGTATATTAAAACTTCGTCTTTTATGGAAACTGTCTTTTATTCAAGACTATAAACTATTCTCTATTTTTCTCATTTTTTATTTATGCAATAAAATAATAATAAAAAACTTATAAAATAATAATAATTATATAAATAATAATGATACACGACAATAGCAGTAAGTTTGTATTATTTGTATTATTTATATTTATATTAAATAATGTACAAAAAGTATTACAATAGCATTGTTTACGTTATATTCTAAACTAAAACTTAGCTTAGAACTCTTATAAGAATTTAAAAATGTTTTTCTATTCCGTCTCAAACGTTATAATCTCAAACTTGGCAAAATATGAATAACAACTTTTTATTACAAACTACTGCGTTACAAAAGACAGAAATGATCATAAACACACAGATAATAAAAGTGTAATCTCTAATTACTTATCTAAAATATCAAATACGCGATATTATCGAAAGGACTTTAAACTGAAGTTTTGGACTTATCACTTCATGCACAAAAAATAATTATTTATGTCAAAGATATTTTTATCTAGATATTTTATTTTTACTAATTGGAACACTTTCGATATCTTTGGATATCACAAGTAATGTTCTAAATATGGTCTTTGTCGATTCTGCTTTAGAATGAATTAGCTTTTGATTTACCACTCGAGTTTGTGTTTATTTGTCGTAAAGGACAAGCGTACACGCTACTCGTACACAAATGTTTCGTAAGCACGTGCCAGCGTGATTACGCAAATGACTTGTAGCTTAAAGACGACTATTCAATGACGATAAGTGAACATTATCTACCGGAAGGGAAAAAACAGTGTCGTTTCCAGAGTCGTGCCAGTAATCATCATGACTGTATGAATACATGTACATACATATTACAAAGAAACCACGGCTACAAACGGAGATAAAGTTCACGCCGTTCGCAACGTTTGACGTGCACGCCTCTCGTGCGTCGACAAGAAACTTTCTTCTTATCAACATTAGTTGTCGCCGCTGTCGCACAAGTCTCACGGAACGACGGAAAGAATCGCTCAGAAACGTGCCGGCTCTCGCTTTCGTTCCTCTACGAGTTTCTCTTTCTTCCGTCCTCTCTGTTGCGTCAACAAGCGAGATTCCTGGCGCGCCGCGTATAGTATCACAAACGCGTGCTTGTGCGTTCTACGTCGTGTGTAATACAATATGACGACATTGACGGCCGAACATGAGTACGATTCTCGAATGCGATCGCGCAGAACGAAGAGTGTCACGAGAGCGGAGGAGATTAAGAAGGCGGAATTAATGGTCCGAAAATCGCAGCCTGACAAACCGTAAGTACATGCACACTATTATGAATTAAGCCCCGTCTACAATACATGGAGTAAGCCTGACGTAAGAAGAGTATCAATTTTTAAGTGACGTTTATATCCTTCTGCGCTTTAATTAGCCAAGCGTAAGTGTAAGAGTTAGAATAGGAGTAAGAAATAAAAATAATTTATTTCGCTTACGTTCTTACTA
>QVOB01005087.1:0-20305 GCA_014839585.1 Pseudomyrmex concolor
CGCGCCTTTTTATTGCCGCGGCCGCGTGTACGAGTCGCGAAGACCGGCGGGAGTGCCGTTTCGCCGCCGCGGACGTTACAATATATATAACGCAATAGCATTCGTGTGGATGCAAGTGTGTTGAAAGAGCATTTATTTTATTTGTTTGCTATTTTATTATAAAAACTTTGGCTTATTACGTTTTGCCGATTTTGCAAAAAGATTACGCGCGAGCAATTTTGTGTAATAAGTAAGTTTTCAGTGCGCGAAACGATCAAACGTCAAGCGGATCGATTTCTGCCGCATAGTTTAACTTCGTCCGAAGTTGACTTTCATTTGGAACCAATTTCGCTAACAAATCGATTAACTTTAACTAACAGTCTCCAATTGTCTCCGTTTCGAAGTAGAATACAAAAAAAAAGGAAATAGCGAAGTAACCAAACTAAATTAAAAATCACGAGATATTGGCGAGAAACTGGCTTTAAAAACAAGCGATTAAATAGCTAGTATCTTAAAAAAGTTTTTTATCAATTGAAGTTAATTGATGGTTTGTAACTTATCATCCGTCTTTAGTTTTGGGAAGAAGAAGTTTTTCATCAATTGAAGTTAATTGAGGCTTTAAACTTGTTATTCTTCTCGAGTGTTAGAGAAAGAAGCGAAATATAGAATCAAATCAAGTTACACTTTGATTTGCGTCGTAGCGCGTTCAAATGTCAAATATAAAAATATAAAAAACGGAAAGGAAAGAAGAAAAGAAAGAAGAGAATATAAGAGCGCTATAAAGTGAAAATTGCCTGTAATTTTCTAAAAGAGAGCGCATCTTTCTTACTGAAGATAAAGCAGGTTGAATAATAAAGAAATCCTGCCGCTTTACGCTCAGCCGGTTCACTCGGAACGAAAAACGCTCTCTCTCTCTCTCTCTCTCTCTCTCTCTCTCTCTCTCTCTCTCTCTCTCTCTCTCTCTCCGACGGTAAAGTTGTTAAACGCGCGGTAGACTTTAAAACACGCACACGTTCCACTATAGAAACGAAGGAAAATCGCGAAGAAAGTGCGGAGCTTTATTCGTATGAAAGCCAATCGTCGCTACGTACTATATTGCCGACGAGAAGAGAAATCAAACTGTTTCGTTATGCATCCCGGCTGCCTATGTACACCTACGGAGTCCGCAAAGCAAATATACGTATATTCGTGAAAGTATCGAAGAGCGCAAAAACATTTTAGGAGATGTTTCTCTCGAATTCGTTTCCCGACGAGAACATCACGTTCCATCGTATCAGTCTGTTCAAAGGCAATTCCACGACCACCAAATCCTCTTCGAGAATTTTCCCGGAAACAAGCTTCGCTCTCTCTCTCTCTCTCTCTCTCTCTCTCTTTCTTTCTAATCTGGAAACAAGCTTTCGTCTCGAGATTTTGCTTTCATGTCTTGAACTTTTATTTTTATGAGAACCCGGATATCTCGCGCAATACTTATGTATATAAATACGTTGCGATAGATGTACAACAGATTTTCCGATTAATTTGAAATTAATTACCGGTTGAAAATATCGAGAGAAAGAGACAGATTGGTTATTAAAATAATAATAAATAAATAAATAAATAAATAAATAAATAAATGGAGCTATATATATTTATAGTGTTCATTTTGTCACACACATCCATCTTTGATTTTTCAGCGTCACTGCGAATTTCATTCGTTTCTCATTGATGTCTAATTAGGCGTACGAACATAAAGTGAAAATTGCGCGCTGTTTTCCTCGCATCTCATTTGCAATGCAAATACGCGTATCGGGAAAATAAACGTATTGTTTCATAGAAAGGATGAAAGTAATACAAAATGTAAATGCGTGTTCGAAATACATATATACCCTCTCTTTCTCTCGCTAAAATAATAACTTTACAACGAAAATTCGCCATTTTCCCGGAAAACAGCATCATTTTCGCGGTTTCCGGAAATTTATTTATTTTCAATCTCAAAACGCACTCCGCAATTCGTTCAGCGGTGCGCATTTTCCAAGGATTTTTTTTTTTTAATGCGCTCTATACACAATCCGTCCGCTAAAAGTATCGACCTCCGCACACTTGCTGAAGAGGCAGGCGTCTATAACGTGTGTTTTCCATCGATCGACATCCCGCGCGTGCAATCGAACGCGCGTCCTGTTTTGCTCGCGTACACATCTACGTGCCGCAGGATAAAGCGCGACGCAATGCGCGGCGTTAAACAATAGATACGTCCACGTTGCGTCGTTATAAATGCACGGCAAATGACACGTCGCGTCGTCGTTGCATCGGAATTTTGCCCCGGCATTCACTCTCCAATAGCGCGATAATATTTAATTTCTCTCCACGTCACTCCCGCGGCTAACTCTTCCCTCCCCGCTTCTTTACAAACGGGAATAAATTACATGAAAATATTCACGTGAGAACGGAGCCTTAAATGTTTTTCAAAAATTGCATCTGGAATCTGTCAAATTTCTGAAACGTTAGAATTTGCATGTTACATTTATTGCAACAACAAAATTGTTCCACTTGTTTTATTTATTTTTTTTTTTCAAGTCCGCATTGTCCGGAATAAATTCGTGGAATATTTGTTGCAATATACAACAGATCTCGAAACATGTGATTTCGTCGGTCAGAATGTAATAAAACCTTTCTTTTTTTCTCACAAAAATGTAATTGCGCATGATCATTGAGTTAAAAAAAATAATATCTCTTGCGTTTCGTAAGTACCAAGTAGATCGAGTGACGCGGCTATTTTGCCATCTCTCTCTCTCTCTCTCTCCATATACTTTACGCACATATATACATATATAAATATATGTATATATATATATATATACTGTTTTGTGATTCTAATAATTTCAGAATGATGACGCAGTCCGTCCTCCGGGGAAGGTATGCAAAACTGATCAAATTTGCCAACATTCGAGTGCATACAAAATGTATCGTCAAACGATGAGAAAATGCGCTATGAAAATGCATATACACGGGTTTACCATACAGAGAACTGTTTCGAGCTGAACGGTGGATTTCAATTTTTTATACTCCCCCGTGTATTTTATTTGTATACCGACACTCACAACCTATGATTCAAAATGTTCGATATCTACGGTGTGTGGAGTCTTCGCATTGAAATACTAACGTTTTATTCGTGTATTATACATTTCCGATTTTTGTAACTAAAACTCCACCAGTATTTGGAGTTTCTTCTTCTTCTGTTACAGATTACATATGTATATATATATTTTTTTAGAAAACTAAGCGTCGAATTGTTTAATTGAATTTTACAAGCAAGCACCTTTCATTAACGTAACAAGTTTTTTAAAATCCTTTTTTGGGACAGAAAAGTGTCACGTTCCTTCATTTCGTTACAACGCAAATCTATTTAATTTCTTTCCTCGTAAAAGATACACAGAGCGCACAATACAGCGCACTCGATGTGCAACAATATTTAATATGTCTAAAAACAATTTTTTTGTCCTTGACGAGCGTCCGGGATTGGGTCATTGAAAATTATGGCAAGCCCACATATGCGTACAATAGATAGTGTGTTCCGCTGGGTGTGGTCACACGTGTTGCGTGTCAGGGCCAATATATCGTGCAACGTGTGTATTACATGTAAAAGGTAAAAGGGAGCGTCGCGCGCCTGTTTCGATCAGTGCGCGCTGCGAATTCCGCGATGACGCAGAAAAAAAAAAAATCCGCTCGAACGAACAAGAATTGATGTTCGCATTGAACGAGACATTAAACAGATATAAAAACAGATACGAAAAAACGAGTACAGAACAAATCGCGCGCGAGCAAACAGATTACTAGTTGATTCCAATGATCGCGACTGTTATCACAGATATACATATAATTGATCGTCGGCATCAATGCGCAGCTTGTTCGACGAAATTGATATTTGTCCAAGCGAGGTCGATCGTCAGCAATTTCGCTCCGTTTTTCCCGAGCGGTTTCCTTTTTTTTTTATTTTTTTTTTTTTTATTTTCAATTTCTTTTTCTTTTATTGCGAAATTGAATCGTCTCGGTTTTCTATATTAATATTTACTTTTTCTCGTATAAATAAGTTGCGGCAAAGAAATGAGAAAATAGCTCGGTCTCTTTTTCTTTCTCTCTCTCTCTCTCTCGCATATAATTCACTCAATTACGATGATAAATATTAGAACGCGATAAAAGAAACCGCTTAAATGTTGCACAGCACGGCGAACGAATTAAGCACGTTAACGAATTAAAGAGTTTCCTCTTCTCCCGCGGTTGTTCCCGCTCGGGAGAAGGAACGTTCCGAATATTTTGACGTTCGTTTCGGGGAGAATGATTTACCGGTCCGGATCTGCCGAGGCCACGGGATCTGCGCGATTGCATCCGATAGTAAAAGCGGAGCGCGCGTTTTGCTTCCCGGTCGGATCTTTCCAATTTATTTTCCGAAGTTGATTCTCGAACGTGAACAGCCGTACACGCGAATCATCTCGTTTGATTTGTATTTGGATTTCATTTATATACTGCTAAAGTATGCCGGAATATGGTCTATGTCTCATCGGTCGTGCCGTATATGGAAGATTAATCGTGCTTGCCGGTGTGAAGACAGATAAATCTCTCTTATCGCGTTTACCGCGAAAAACGAGACAGATTCTCCCGCAGGGATATCGTCGATTTGCGAAAATAAATTGTCGATCGCCTTGAACAACAAAAAGTATCTTTTTTTTTGTTTTTTGTTTTTATCTTCGTGCGCGTTTTTTCTTTCATCGCAATTTTTTAACATTCCATCAAAGCGTTTCAAAGAGAAATGGTCGGTTTCAGTCGAGCAATTTTGCAATAAATTAAAAGCGACGCTCGAGATATATATTGATTGAAATATATATATATATGTAATTTCAGTTATTCGTTTTATATTTTTATTACCAGTGAGATAGTTTTCAATTTTTCGCGTAATCGGATAATTCTTTCTTCTTCAGATCCTTCATTTGGTATTGCGTGATGTGAAATTTTTTTTTGAAATGACACACGTAAGAGATAATCAAGAAATGGCACTTCAGCAAACGCCTTTGTGCGTGGATTTGGAATATTTTCTGCGTCATTTTTCTACGTCAAAATGTATATTTAATGCATACGCGAATGTTGCGAACTCGCATAAATTTCGCAAAAACGTCCCGACGTTTGAAAAGCTTTGAATACGGTTAACCGCATGCATTGCATAGCGAATTAGTTTGCTGCGTAGTAGTCTGCCGGGAAATCCACGTGGATGTAACGCTCGCGAAGTAGGGGGAGTTTCCTTATTCAAGCCGGGAGATTTCTTGCCAAATCATTCGAGCTTGCAGCGGCAAATTGCAACAAGTTTGGCTGGCGAAACTTTCCAAGACCCTTCGAAAGACAATGTAACACGGGAAAGGCGGCCGCGCGCATCGTGATTACAAATTGAAGGAAGTTAGGCATCGCGTACATCTAGCCTTCACAATATAAGGACATGATAAATTCTGTGCCATTATTGGCACAAGTTTCGCGGATTTTTGCCAAAAACCCGAAATGTCGTTAGTTCAAAGATAACTTCATGAGCAACAATCAATACAATCTTGTTTATTTTTATTCACTTATTTTTAAGTAAGTCAAAAAGTTACAAGCAAAGCCCTTTTATATTTTCTCTCTCTTTCTCTGCATTTTTCTCAACGTTTTCTGTAAAATAGAAAAAAGCGAATTCTCTCATCTTCAAACTTGAATAAATTGCGTCAACATTTTATACTTTAAAATGTGTCTTAAAGTCTGAATGTAGAATAATGCGGTTTTATTACATGATCTTCAGCTAGAATAATGTCCGGTACAGATGTATATAATAAAAATAAAATACCTACTCCTCCTGAGAGAAAAAGAGAGACAAGTTGTATAATAATAAACAAATATGTATTTCTTTTTTTTTTTGATAAAAGAGAGAAGAAAAATCCAACCATAAAAAATTCTTATTATATGTATACAAAATGTTTGTAAAAAGAAATAAACAACATTTGCGCTGCGTCGAAAAATTGTATTATTTTCGCAATTGCGCATTTGGACTCGACGTCAGAATACAGAGGGAGATCATTTTTCTGTACCTTCTGCTCTTGATAGGACGTCCTTTTTCTCTTCCGTGTGCCAGACGCACATACATACCGTGCATTCGTTTTATTAAACGACGTAACGCGACGGTCATATGCGGATCATTATAAATTTTTTTTTCTCCAGCCCGAGGTGCTCGAATAAAAAAATGACGCGCTTCACCACTGTGTCGATTCGTTTTAAAGCATTTCTATATAACGAAGCGGTGTACAACGGCGTTTCGCTCTTTCGTTCAGAGTGCTATTATCGCGGCGGCATGAGTCTGTCACGTTGCAAACCGCAGCTATCGTTTTTCAGTACGCGCCATATAGATACCTAACGATCTGAACAATGTTCAATTAACAAGATATGTATGTACACGCGCGAGCGAAGCTTCGTGCGTAGCTTTCGCAAATTGAACTATAGCGCGACGCGTGACGATATCGACACGTCGATTCGTCGCCGCAAAAAGTTTATATGATACGTACACAAGTTTTAACATTAAAAAAAATTTACACAATAAATGTTTGAAAAATTTCAATTTTTAAAATCGACAATTTCGACATTTTTTTCCATCATTTCAATTAAAACTGTTTTGACGCGTACGTCCGACTTTTAATATTATATATAGCGAAAAAAAGAAATATTCGCAAAAAACCTAGGTTTTTCTATTTTATGTTTTATTTCTATTTTATTAAGCATCTTTTTTCAATTAATAAAGCGTTTCTTTCGTGGAAAAAACTTTTATTTTATTTATACTTCCGATCTTTCGAATTCAATGAGAAATTTTTATCTTTTTGCGAAACACGAGGAAAAGCGAAATAGAAGAGAATGTTGTGATAGACTTACTCAGTGTCGCATTGTTGACACGCGACTGGTCCGTCTGCGATCTGAGTAATCGCAGTCGATTCAGCTTGCTCTGCTGCTGGTCCAGTTTGTGCCTCAATCTGGCGAGTCTGTCTTGCTGTGCTGGCTCCTGAAACGGTAAACAATGCATGCGAATACGATTATTGTACAGGAAGATGAATAAACAGCTAATACGACGAGTGAGTGAAACGGTCAAAATCAAAAAGAACAAAACGGAGAGCAAAATAAAATTATAACCGAGGCATTTTCGTATTTCGGAAGACCGATAAACGAGAGTGTGCCTCTTATTCGCGAAAGAATTTATGTCACCGTAAAATTTGATAGAATCGCGAAGTGAGATTATGCGATTCCGGGAAATAGGTTCACCAGGAGGATCGCACACATTTGCCATCCTCGAGATCAAGGCTGTTCGCTCGTGAAGGTCATCGTAACGGTAACTAGCTACCGGCACACAACGTCACCGGTTTCCTTTCTGCGATCATTGAAGAGAAAGACAAGGAGCGATACTACCGGAGTTGATATGTAAAATACGATTCTAAATTCACAGTCGTTAAAACTTGGTCAAAATATATTGCAGATTTATCGTTCGATACGCGCGAGATTGATATTTTCTCTCGTGTAATTTTTTCGCGTCGACTATATTCGCAGTATTTTAAACGTTTGATGCGAAATGGATTCTGTGATTTTTCACGTGTAAATAAGAATGTCGAGAGAAGGAATGTGAAAACTCACCTGTGCGCCTCGAAGCACGGCTAAGCGGGCCTCTTTTTGCTCCAGGAGGCGCCTTTGCTGAGCGATTTCCCGCTGCTGCCTGGCCGCCATGCTTTCAAGCTCGCTGAGCACCAGCACAGCACCACCCCCGCCCACTGCTAACTGAAACAACAAGATTAAGCGCACCGTAAGCATTGCGAATGTGTCGATGGCGTGTGTTAAAGGTAATGGCGCCAACGCGCATGAGAAACGCGCGAACGAGTCAGAGAGACTGTACGAATTTTGGTAATTGATATTTTTCGTCGGCAAAACACGTTTCTTTCGCAACGTTTTCTTCTCAATCATCGCGAGATGCTGCTCCGAAAAGACAAACTTACAAGAGCGAAAGAATCATTGCCATATCTCAGATGGATTGTTTTTATAAATGGAAATATCAACAAATAACTTTATTTGTAGTTCAAAGTTTTATTTCTTATCTTGAAAGTTTTACGCGCGCGTCGGGATTTATCAAATTGAAGATACAAATGTTTTTTATTTCGGCGTGTGTTTCAACAAAAAAAAAATAAATAAATAAATAAATGGATTCGAACGATCGAAGCAGTGATTTACTTTCGTCCCCTTCATTTTTTATCGAGATATCGATTTAAATACCATCCATTTCTCGGCAATATTTATGTATCTACTGAAACCAATGTGTGCTAATGTGATTTTTTATTTACGCGTGAACAAAAAACTGGCGAGTCACTACATCATCAGACTTGACAATCAGCCTCCATCTCTGACAAAAAATCGATCGACCTTCGTCGATTAAGCATTTTGTCTCAGCATATCTCTCATGCAGGAAAGACATACAGGTAGACTGTCTCGACGCAAGGTAGTCCGTAGATAGGTGTATGTTATAAATTTTAACCGACAGAGTTGAAGTGCGAACTGATGCATTGTTAAAAATCACTGAGAGAGCGTACTACTTTGGCAAGCTGTCGCACAAACACCACGCGCGACAATTAGCCAGCGTTTGACATTGTTTCGCGTCTGAAGTATAAAACTTATCAACACCAGCAGTGCGATACTACCATCATCGCATACTACCCATGCGTCGTTTCGGATACTTATCAATCGCCCTAAGAAGGTTTTTCCTTCACACATCGACATGTATGCTGATCGTTTTGCATGCGCAACGCGTTCTCACATTACTCAGCGTATACCACGCAGCTCAATTCCCTCACGCGAGCAGCTGTGCCGCTCTGGACAAAGAGCGATCGAGAAAAAAAAAAAACAATTTCTCGACCCCCTTCGAGAATTCACTGTATGACCTGGCGCGCGAATCTCACCGCGTATCACGAGAGAGAGAGAGAGAGAGAGAGAGAGAGAGAGAGAGAACAGAGCCCCGAACCGAGCGAGAGATGTGCGCTGTGGGTTGTTTTGTGTGTGTGTGTTTTTTGTTTTATCTCTCGTGCGTACCACCATCTGGGGAAGGACCGGCCTCGCGCGCCGCGCCGCCCGATATATACCAGGTAGAATCCCAAGGTCGGCGTGTGGCCCTTCGAATTCCACCGCGACAAGGACTCCGCGTAGCCTTCGTACGTCAATGAAAGTGCGGCGACGGAACGAAGACGCGCGCGGCCGACACAGAAGAGCGCGGCAGAACAAACACACGCGTGCGTCAAAATAAACGCGCGCGCATATACGAAGACAATATTACATATTTCCTGGATCGGTCTGCGGTCGGGAGATTCTCCTCACACAATCGTAAACGGTTTGTTTAAAATTTGTTTTGCTCGCGGCTTTGTTCTACTTTCCGATGTGCAACTAATAGAAATGAAATTCGTTTGTGCGGAAAAAAGAATGCCGGTATTGGTGGTATTTTTACATTCAGAAATTGCCGCGAGGTAGATAGGTAGATACCAAAGCAAAACTCACACGTTCCACTTTTTGGTCTCTCTCTCTCTCTCCCTCGCTTTCTGCGACGAAGGATAAAAAAAGGATTCTGACACGTGAAGCTTTGGATATAAAGAATTATATTCTCTGTCTTTTCCTTGCTCGACAATTGAATTAAAAAGGTCGAGTGTGTACCTTCAGCGGTACGTTTTTATTCGGAAGCAAAACGGCGCTGCTGGTGAAGCACCAGCGAACGAAATAGCGCGCGCTTCTAACTCGATATCGAAAAAAATAAAATCAATAAAAGATCGCGCTCCAGTTTCGCTATATTTCTCGCGACAAACATTCTGTTCGAGAGGTTGTAATCCCATTCACACAGTTCGAAAGTTCTGTTACACTAAACGCGCGTCTTGCTTCACGGTGTCATTAAAGTGACCGCGCGCGCGAGGAGCGATAACGAGGAAGCTGTGAATACACTCGCGTCCGAAAGTTCTAGGCAAGATATAACGTGCTCGGGTCACACTGACAACTTCGAACAATGTGTTATTGTTGAAGTTAATCCTCATCGTGCCCATTCGCCGTCACCGTCTGTCCGCAAGACCGTTCTTCAAAGCACGCGCGGAAATTGAGCGCGCACGCACACACGGTGCTCGAAAACGAAAATATCGCGTTGCTCGAGACAATAACGAGGAAGATAATACCGAGAAGCGTCTTCGGGGATTCCCCTCGTTGTTCCAGCTTCTGCGTCTTTTCATTCCGCGTACGCTCTCTCGCGTGACAGTTAATTGTTTCGAACCGGCTGCGCGCGCGAGCGCATGGTAACGAAGCTACTTATATTGCGAACAACGACGACGTCCGCAGACATATCGCGATTACCGAGAGAAATGAAAAGAGAGAAGTCATTTCTCCGCGAAGGCAGGACATCGCGACACCGGAACTTGCACGATACTTGATCCAATTCAATTCAAACGTACAACACATGTAGTACCTACACTCTATGCAGCACGGAAACGTTATCCATTGTACTTCCCCTTCGATCTGTGAAAAATAAATTAGTTTACCGATCGCGATTTCGCTTTGTACGCGAATTTCCATGAAGTAACCGATCAATGAATTTGTAAGAAAATAATTACACCAAAAAAGACCGCGCGATCCCTTTACAACAATCGACGTGATCAGTTTCGTGAAAGAAACGCGAGAGAAAAGAGGATAATCTTGGGGTCCGATAACCAGAGCAGAATTCGTTTCCGCACGTGAATAGACGGGAAAGTTGCGAAAAGATGTTCCCACGAGGAAACACGTAAACGAAAAAGAAATTTCTCATAGAAGCGGATTCTTGTAGCGGAGGATAATCCCCCCGGGGGGATGATCTTCACCCGGACGATTCTCCTCTCATACTGCAAAATTAATTTCCAGGATCTCGAACTAGGTAGCGCGGAAGAAGCCATATAACGCAAATCGGCAGTTTGCTCGTCTCGACGCGGACAAGAAGCGATGAGTTCCTTCTGGGTGTTTTTTTCTTTTTTTTTTTCGAACGCAGTCATTCGCGAAAACGTACTTCTCGTTCATTCCCGATGTATGAAAAAAGGGATTAACAAGGGGAAAGAAAATTCGTAATTTTTATTCATGCTTTCCGCACAACACATTTTGCGGCTTTCCACAAGTTCAATTATAATATTAATGTAATGTTAAATTCCTATATACACCACACACATATGCAATTCTCGCATGATTTGATTTGACGTGAAATATCCAATTTTCCGGATGTGACATAAGAATTGACACTTGCAACAATTACCGTGAATTAAACACTTACCGGAGCAATTGTGGAAAATGTATAATAAACGTAATTATATGCACCTAATGAAGTTTTGTTTCTTCAGCCGCACATATATTTTCTAGCCGTGCTTCCTTCAATTAAAATGGAACAAGTGAGTACGCTCGCGCGCTTCACGAATAAGAAGCAAGCACACAAACCGAATGTGGAAGGAAGTTAGAAACTCGGGATCCAGAAGAAACAAGCTTGCAATTATACAAAATTACGCGTTTGCACGAACGTGTTATACACATAGATAAAGACGTTTATTGCAAATATATTCTCTTTCCCCCTTCTCTCTCTTTCTCTCTCAATGAAATAATCTTGAATATTTATCCGCGATTATTTTCCGATTGAAGTTGAAGCATTTCAAGTATGCGCTTTAATTAATCCAGCAAACACGATCTTCAATCAGCAATGACGCACGAAATGAACGTACATATTTCAAAGAGCTTTGTTGTAGGAAATACCGCGTATATGTAAATTTTCGCCCCACTTAAATTGCTTTCAAGAATATAAACTTTTAACAAGTTAGTTGCAATTTTTCGCGCGCGCGAAAAGGGAAATCTTCACGCAGGTATAAACACACGTAAGGAAAATTAAACTTTATTCTCGTCGTGCTCTAATTTACGCGCGTCTATTTACACTCTCTATGCGTTTCAATGATGCATAAGTCGCCGTCAGAGAATAGTCGACGCGCGCGCGTACACGTCTTGTTTGCTACCTTCTACTACGTATTTATTCATACATATAAGTATGTGTAAGCTTCTCTTCTGTGTCAGTGGAGACGGCGAAAAGCGATGAGCTTACACAAAGAGCTGCATCTCGGGAAGAACGTTACCTGCTGGTTGTTGCCTGCTCGCTCGCCGTTGTTGTTACATGCCGCCTCTGTGGTGTCCGGAGTACGTAGTTTTTCCTTCACCACGACGGACTTGGATTTTCTCTTCGATTTTCCATGTCGGAGCTTCACCGCCACGGTTTTCACCTCGAAATTTTCCCGCGGATAGACGCACGCCAGCATCCTCGCGTCGACATGGACCGTGCCAGCAAAAACGCGCGCTTGATTAAGTTTTCGCTTGTACAGAGAGGCGATTTACGTTCGCGTAACAATCAATTTAAGTCGGACGCGTTTTTCCGTTCTTCTCTCCTCGTTCCGTGTAAAAACGATGTACAGCGGCTTCAAAAAAAGAAAAACAGAAACGACGTCACGTTACATGGCGAGATCGCATCGTTTCGCGAGTGTGAGTGTATTAATTGTCAAAATTTTTGTCAGGACGAAAAAACTTTGAGAGATTGAAGGCTTAAAAAATAGACGTTATTGTAAAGAAAAAAAAGACTACTCATTCCCCGTTATTGTTCATTCTATTTATTTGCTTTCTTCTTTATTACTTTTCGTTATTTCAACGATGAAAATTATTCGATAATTTGAACGCGATATTATTCAACTCTATAATTAAAATTATACTCTTTGTAAATTAACAACCGGTGAATGATCCACCTGCAATAATGCAACATTCAGTCAAAAGTAAGTGAACAATGTGTCTCTTCTATATCTCCGTGTCCCATATACACGTGTAATTCTACAATTTATCGTGACACGATTAATTCGTTAATTAGAGAGCGAAAATTATTTAAATAACGAGACTTCGCGTTATAATATAATAATGCCGTTATATCGTTACTCTTTGCTAAAAAAAGGTCACCGAATCATGAAGATTGTGCACATGCTAATATTATTTTCACAATATTGAGAAATTAATTTGATCCGCAGTTTATCACAAGATGATCAATAGTTTATATAAGACTTTTTGTTCAGTAAACTACAAAGTTATTATATATATATATATATGTACAACTGTGGAAACGAAAAATTGTGTTTAAAAAAATGCGTTTTCTGTTATGTGAAAAAGTCTGTTTATTCTTAAATATCAATAAACCGCACAAATTAATTCTTTAGAGAATAACTAATTAATTCTTTAGAGGATCTTGAAAACGGTCCCAATAGCGATTGTCTATCGATGAATTAACCAAAGAGCAATGCGAGCATATAAGGTACGTTTGCCTTCCATTTATAAGTCACTTGACACGTATCGACATGTAGAGCTTTAAAGATTCAGGACGATAGCGCATCGAATCGACTGTAATGCACGTAACGCGCATAACTATATACGGATAGAAACGGATCTACAAGATAACTCCGCCGTTACCATGACAATAACCTTTAGTAGCGTATTTTCTCACTTCGATTTATTCTCAACAAAAAGCTTAAAGACAGGCGTCATCGGTCGATGGCTTTCCAACTTTCTTATAAAATTATTACACAGTTTTTTTAACTTTATATTCAAGAACAACATATGTACGTAATATATTTGTAAAAATAAGCATCACGTAAATAATAGCACAATTTTCTTTCTTATTGTGGTTAAAAAAATCTTAAAAAAATTAAATTTCTTAAAAACAAAAATTAAAAGGCACGTAAACGATTTCTTTCTCAGTACTGACAGAAACATTAATCGTAAACTTTGATGCAATCGTTAAGGTAAAATTGATTTCAAGATCGTTGAAGAGTACGAAATAGCCATCTGTCACTCAATTTCAGCAGAAAAATTGAGAATCTTCTGTAACATCTCGCAACCAAGTTCGCAGTTATTTCGGTCGCTTATCACAAAACCTTTCTATAGTCCGAATTCTCTTTATCTCGAATATTCATTCTCCTTGCGATACTCAAATAATCTATAACTTCTTCGTTTTCTTTGGTATAAGAGAAGAAGAGTGAGCTGACGCCGTCGCTATGGAATCGATATGAGACCAGATTTATGGACCTTCCTTCGCGAACGGGATGCGGGATGAAAAATGAGCCGCGGGGAAAGCGTTTGGTTTGTGCCGCCGGGAGGTCGTCGAAATCTTCTCGATATTACGATTCGGCGTTTCGTCAAGATCAGCATCAGAGAAAGGGCAAAAGACGTCGTGCGTCTTTTTACCGCCGCGAGTCTCTCGTCGGTGATCCGATAACTCTCCGTCCTTGCTCGCGAGAAGTGGGAATATAATATAAGGTACGATAATGGGCTCTATCTTCGGAGCCGAAGAATGAAATTACGTTGACACCATTCGCCGCTGAAAGGCGGAATTTTGTGACAAATGCTGTTAAAATTTTGTCGAAGATTCTCGTTAAAATTTTATCTTCTTAATCGCGTTACTTTTCAATTAAACTGATTGATCGTGGAGCGCAACGGAAATTTATTAAGTGCCAAAAATTTATTATGTGATTAAACACTTATGTGAGCTTTCAAGCTTAAAAATCTTTTTTTTTTTTTTTTCGAGATTTAGTCAATTTTTCGATATATTTTATTGAGTATAAATCACGCAAGTTTTTAAATACATATTTTCTCGTATGTACGGGATGTCTGAAAAATTATGACCAAGCCAAAGTGTGAAGGTAGATTGAGTTAATCTGAACAGGAAAATCATTTGCCACTTTGCAGAATTCGCAATAATTATTGAGTAATTAATTAATAAATGTAACCCAAGGAAAGCGAGGATTCGCGGACTCTAAGCGGACTATATACATATGATCTTGTAAAGAAAAATGGCTTCATGCAATCTCCTAATAGCAAGAGAAGCAAACTAAATAAATATTGCAAAATGGTACATGACTTTTTTGTTCAGATTAACGCGATCTACCTTCACACTTCGGCTTGATCAAAATTTTTCAGACATCCTATATATGTATATGTACATATCACGTACACAAAGATATATGTATTTTAAACAAATATGCGAAATACATTTCATGTAAGATATAAAGCCGAGTTTCCATATGCCGGTCGTCTCTCACGTCTCGAGAAATTTATTAAGGCAGCCAAATATTCTCTCTCTCTTTTTTTCTTTCTTTCTTTCTTTCTCTCTCTCTCTCTCTTTCTCTCTCTCTCTCGCTTTAAAATATAAGCAATATCGTATATAACGTGTGTCTCACAGGATGGTTAAACGAGTTGCCGAGCGTTTACGGCATGGAGCACGACTACTTATATACAAATATATGTATACGTATATATATAATATACATACATATATATACATATATATATGTACATGTATATATACATATATATATATACATATACATAGAGCGACCAGAAGTGCATATCAATTTATGGAAATAGAGGAGAACACGCCTCGGCGACGCGCGTGGCCACGCTTCTCGTAGGAGACCGACGACAGGGTTTCGCGCGACAGGACACACGTTGATGCGGTTATGTAATTTGGCATGCAAAATTCGAATAGCCGCGTGAACTAGATTTCGCGGTAATTCGCGAAAACTAGCGGTGTATAAGACCAGGTCAGTTTTCCCGTACAGCGTGGACGAGGCACGACTGTCGAAATTTAGACGCGCGCGAGGTCCGACCCGAATTACTTTAATGAAAGAAGGGAATCGGCGATAAATCGCACAGGACATGTCTTCGAGAGAGCAGCCCGAGCTAGTTTTTCATCCGCCTCGGATCTCGAGATTTTCTTTTCTTTTTTCTCCTTGGTGAAATTTTTTCAAAACGTAGTTACACGTTTCTGTTTCTATCTCTCTCTCTCTCTCTCTGATACTTCGAAATTTTCTTACGTACCAGGAAACAGACGGGGAGTAGCCTCATCGCAAGGGAATCGAGCAAATTCAACAGGTTTTTATCGGGCCCGATTATTATGCGGGTTCCGATGCCGTAAATCCGTCAATACCCAATGCTACGGTGTTACACGGCGACTAGGATTGAAAGTAGAAAACACTCCGAGAAGAAGTGCATCGGAGTCCGCAGCGGTGCATTTATAAATGTATATGCCGTATAAAAAAAAAAAAAAAGTCAGTATAAAGAATTTAGCACGTGGCTTCTCTCCTAATGAGAACGTTTTTATTCATGGCTTTTAAACACTCCCGCCGCATTCACATTTTTTACATATTCGTGAGAAGAGAAGTGAGATTATGAAAGATTATGGAAGTTTCTTATACTCTACGAAATGTATGTGTGTTGCACATAAATAAATCGCGTTTATATACTCCGTAAAATATACATATACTTTGTCCTCAGTAAAATATACACATACCATATATATATATATATATATATATATCCTCTTGAATGTGACGTTAAGATCATTGAGATGTAAGATCGAAATTGCATGCAACATCATAATGACATCCCGCTGCAAATGCGGCGCAAGTTAGTACGGAACACGAGTACGGGACGTTAGTGGAGCGAATTGACGAGCCAGTTGGTAAACTAGTTTTTAATTGAAAATGCAATTCGCGCGCACGCACGCACACACACGCACACACACACACACACGCACACACACGCACACACACGCACGCACACACACAGTATTCACTACATGTGCATCCTGTCGACTCGGAATGAATTAGACCGGCGCGCGGACGGAGTGGGTCTTTCGAACACGCCACACAGCTGTCGACCGTGGAATTTACGATTCGTCTGTTTCGCACGTAGAAACCGGGGAAGCCACGGGAAGAACGGTAATATCGCGGCAGCGGGATGCTATCCGAGGACGTTCCCGACCGAACGGAAAGAACTAAACAGGAAAATCAGATTCAACGCGATCGCGCGTGTGATTATCGTCACCTTCGTGATTTTCTTCTCTCGAGAGAAACAAAAAAAAAAACCTAAACTCTCGACGATCCGCACAATTTTCGATGAAAATACGTAGACGGTGTTCTCTAACTTTTATTTTATTCGTAGAGAGCAAAAATCGCACGAGTTGTGTGAAAAAAAAAAAAAGAATTTGTATTGAAAGTAATTTCTAATTCTTGTAAAAATTTACGTATATGTGACAAGTTAAGTTGTCTATAAATATATCGATTTGCGCGATATACTCTGATTTTTTTTCAGAGAGATATTTTTGAACAATGATCCATCTTTTCATATCACCACGCGCGCCTATGACACTTTACAAACAAAATCAATTTGAAAAAAAAAAAAAGCATGAGTTTAGAATTTACGAAGCTGCTGTTTTCTCACGTTCAAAGAGCTTTAAAATAAAATTCGCTTAAAAGTGTTGCAATTGCATTTAATAATTGCAATTTATGTCGAAACGTCAAGAGAGTTATTTCGCGTATGCATAATTAAAAGTTGAAAGTTTCAACTCATGTTGAACATTTCATCGCTTTTGTTTTGTTATACTATTGTATTCACTTCACGTGTTACAAAATTTTCTCATTTATATTTCGTATTTCTCTTTTCTATTTCATCAATTTTGATGATGGTGATTTTATATTGTCTTTTAATTAATTTTGCCGAGGTGTGCATCAGAAAAAGGTCAAAGCCAAACTTTTTGAAATTTCAAACGCACACACACACTTCCGTCTCTAATACAGTTGGAGATTTTTCTCTTTCAGTGAGAAAATAAAGTTTTCGCGTGCGGAGTACAGTCAATTTTGCATCGTGTAAAATCGTCGAGTGCGATTCCTCCGCAGAGATGGCACGCTCCCGCCGGGAGACAAACTTGGCTCATCTCTATTTCCTGGTTTATCAAAGTTGTACGTATCGCGATTCAAAGATGTACTACCACTCCTCGGATGGACGAAGTCCCGGAAATATAATCTTCCGAAAGCGGTTGTGCGTTACAGTTTCGTTTCCGCGGATGTCAATTTCGGTTTCGAATTCCGGCGTCGCCTGACAGAGAGAAATACGCGACAGGAGTACACAATTTTGGAGCTAAATTCAATAAACGAAGTTCCGTGAGAATTTCCGATTCTCGTGTCGTCGAAATTTGATTTCTCTTTTCTTTGTTCTTTCTCTAAAGAGAATTTTAGTCACTCGCATCTCTCAATTAGGAAATAACTTACAATAGACTTAAGGTTTCTAATTATAAAAACAAAAAAAAAAAAATAAGTGTATCAGACTTGAACTTGCAATAAATATACGTTTATGTATAAATACGATACTTTAATTTTCTAGCCGAGAGAAATTTAATTCTGTATTTACAGAAATATCACTCAAAAGAGAAGATCTTAATTGCTTCAAGTAGTGTAATAACAGTCTATCCGCAATAGTTATTCGTATGAATAAAATAAATATCAGTATGTGACGATTAATTCAAGATACGCTTTACAGAATCAACTCACTCCTCTCCCTCTCTCTCTCTCTCTCTTCTTCTCTTTATCGAACTTGATAAACTTATCTTGATGATACAATCCCAAGTTCTACATCAAGCTCGGAAGAGCTGTCTACCGCATGATAATGTAATTCGAACTAGTGTAAACTAGAGTTGAGCACCTACGCGAGACAGTTTACATCTATGTGTAGATAATGCATATAAAATGTGTGTCCTTTCCTCTCATACTCGCATAATTTATCTGAATATAACATCTGCAGTGGAAAGATAGAGATTTAGTGAAATTTCTTTAAAGCAATCAAGAGGAAAGTAATTTTAAAGTTGAGTAAATTAAATTTAGATTAGAATTTAAAAAAAATAAAATTGTACATTGGACAAATACGTAGAAATAAAAAAATTAATATAAAAATATACCAAATATATTCAATAAATATAAATCTAAACCTAATATAAACTTAATATTTGTCTCTCACTCAAATCTTTAAAAAGTTTACATTATTAACATTGAATCCTTCAATTTCCTTCTCCCATGCGATTTTAAATTAATATTTCGCATATTTCAGAATACAATATACGGAGCAAAATGCGACGATGCGATTTCGCAGTTTTGTCATGGCAATTTTATAACATTTCAAAATCTAACAAGATTGTTATCTTTATTATTTGTCGCAATGCTGTTTTGTTTTTTCAAGGTTTTAGAATCGTTTGTCACGAAGAAACAAAAAGTAAACTCTAACTGATGTTAGAAAATTGAATCAACTATACCACAAAAAAAAAGGCATTAACTGTGTCATGCATTTATGAGTTCTTTCTCTGGAATAAAAGCTTAATCAGGCCGTAGTTGTTTGGAATATAGTTCGTATCATCGAAAATCAAACATTATTTTAAACAAGACTCTGAAAAACAAATTTTAAACAATTTTCAATGAATTTTACTCTAATTGCGATTTTCTCAACCGCAACTCTGGTGTTTTTCGCAAAGGGACTGTTTCGTTACTCACTCAGTAATATGTACGCTCATACGAAGTCCGCACAAAGTCGACGAACTTGAAATTCTAAATATAAATTCATTTCTAAAAGTAACGCGACGTGTACGTAAAGTCGCGAGGGAGATTCGCGATTTCGCGTTTCCCCGGCTCGGGCGCCGGGAAATCAGAAGAAGGTCGCCTCGAATATATCAGCAGACCGATGAATCACGTTCCCATTGATATGGAGATTTTTATCGACAGCCATTCGGTCAAACACGCAGTGAAGCGTCTCGATTATCGCAGCCGCGTCGATCGACAATAAATCCACGTATTCGTGACATACACTCGTCATGCCGGCTACCTATCGACCGCGAGACAAAAGCGGAAAGACACAATGTGACTCATTTTCCGTGGATGTGTTTCAAATAACCGCTGGAATATAGGAAATCTGCTTTGTCAAAAAGAAAAGAAAAGAAAAAAAATAAAAAGAGAAAAATGACAAAGAGCGGACGCGCGCGAAAATCGCGAAATCGGAAATCAGTCGCTTTCTCGAAGCATTGGCGCCTCGCGCCAAGTGCAATCGGTATCAACGCGAACTGTCAATTTTTACGACGTAGAACGGAGAAATGCAATAGAGAAGAGAAAACGTTAGCGAACACTCGGCGCCGCGCTCGTCGACGAACTGCGTGGCTGAGGTAGCCGCGTTGAGCCGCGTTTGCATCGCGCATCGCGCAGCGCGCACCACCCCTGTGCTGTTTAACAGCCGGCTTTCTACATCCACCGCTCTGACCCTGCATCGCAAGCGCAGTCGGAGACAGAGAGACAGAGCGCATTTTAAGAAAATTAGTTTTTTTCGTATTTCATTTTAAATTATCTAGTTAATTTCTCAAGTACGGTACAAAAACAAAATC
>QVOB01005088.1:0-34061 GCA_014839585.1 Pseudomyrmex concolor
GGGTTAGGTTAGGTTAGGTTTCGAATTTCCACTCAAACTCTCTTACGAATGTTAACATTTTTCTCGGCAAACGTGGAAATACTTTCAATCGACATTCGCAGAGATTTACACGTTTCGGAGAAAATCCGATGTAGCATTTGCAAAAATAACTATGTCTATTTGGAGAAGAGAGAGACAGAGAGAAAAAGAAAGAGAGAGAGAGAGCAAGGAGTCGTGACCAAAATTGACATACACCTGACGAGCACACAACTTTGCGATATTACTTATGTAATAGTATACACGCTAAATAATCACTGCGATTTAACAAAAAGTCACTGAACAACATTCGCGAAAAGTTTGTGGGTTTCTCACGGACGAAAGTAATCATTTATCGTGGCAACGATAAATGATTACTTTCGTCCGTGATAAGCTTGCAACCAATTGCGACTCATCGTTTTACAACCGCATTAACTTGTCATGATAAAATAGACACGCTCGAAAAGCACGAGTTTTTACTCCTTGTTTCGGCCGAGCACGAAAGACACAGTTTTGTTTTTTATTTACCATCGTCATCGCGCGTTAAACGCGAGCACTACGTTTAGAGATAAAGTAAGAAACACAGAGAAACACGAGTCAACAAGTAAATTTGTTTTTATTTTTATTTCAATCTGTTTTCATTCGCGTGAAATAAATCGCCAAACAGAAATAAGAAATTGTGTCAAATCCAGCCCTTGTGTGATTCTTTTATTCGCATCATAAATAATTTCTTTTGTCATTAAGACAATACATAATATTGTAATTCCTATCGGTCCGAGTTGTATCATTTCCACCGTAAATACCACACAGTCTGTCTAATATAGTATTTACGTAAAATTTACGTAATATTTAGAAGTTGTGACTGGAAACATTATTAACCACTGAGGAGGGTGAATCCAACGTTCGGGGTATACAAATTATTTGCGCGACAGACCATAAAGTATACCTTATGTGCACACGCTCACACATACATACGCACAAACATACACAGCAAGAGTAATAATCTTTAACCACGTACAACATACAAGCTGATACCCCTCCTTTAAGTTAATTTCTCTAAGTGATTGCAACGTACGACAGCGAGCTTTTGTTTAGATTTTTTTTTCGGAGCATTTACGAGAAGAACTGACGTTATATCTGATTAAAAGTAAAAATAACGAACCGATATATACATTTGGATTATTCTGCAAACTCTCAAGTTAATTTGACAAAAATATTTTACAATCACACAGTGATGATTTCCTAATCATTACGAATTTATAAAACTTCTTTTTTCCCTTTTTTTTTTTTTTTTTGACGCGATGTCTCGTAAACCTAATTACAATTGTCACTGTGCGACGAACAATAGCGTGAGTACGTGTAAATCTCATTTCTCCTATGTGTTATTTATATTTCTATCTTTATTATATATATACAATTAAGCACGTACAACTCTCTGTTTGTGCATTCGATGCGAATACCGAAGAAGAATTCGCTCGTCGTGTATATTCAGAGATAGAAGACAGAAAGAAAGAAGTTTCTCAGAAACAAACACGAATTTGCCCGAACATTTTTAGAGCATATTAACCCTCCGGCAACGTTTAATTTAACATCTTTCGCAATCCGAGTCTTTGAGAACAGATTTTTACTGTTTTGTGGACTGAAATTCAGATATAAAAGATCTGAAAAAAAAATGCACGTATGCTTGTGATGAAAGCTTCAATAACAAGTTTTTTCCATCAAAAAGAAGTCGGATTGTATTTTACTTGTAGATTAAAATCCAAACCTCTCGTTTTGAGTGTTTTTTTATTTTAATTATTAACGAATATATTTTGTTATTGTGGCGCAAGCTAATTTGTCTTGCGTTTCGTCAACGCACGCGTTACAAAGCTACTGATATCAAGAACAGATATCAGTAGATACCTTACAATTCACAAAGAATCGACTAGGTCTTTAAATTCTCACATTACGACGCGACGAAGGGTTAAAATAACGAAAGTGCGAAAGAAAAAAAAACAAACATATTTAAAAATATGATTTTGAGATTTTTGTAAAACTTTGTATAAGTCAATATAATAGTTTTAACATTCGTAAAAGTTTTGGGGAATTTAAAACTTTCGAAACAAAACTCTTGAGACGGGGAAGAAAGCTTACTTAAAGTACGCTTGCGTACGATTGTTTTGAGACACCTCATAATTAATAAGAGCAATCAAAAATCTTTGTTGTTTTAAGACAGGAGCCTGAAGCGGTGTAAAATAATTTTTGGAAGCAATGAAAACCACGTAACACCCATAACTACATACATAAAAACATACGTAAATTTTAAATATATAAATTTAACTTTTTTACATTAATAATTTATATTAATCCCTTAAATAAATTTAAGTATTTATAAATACATTTCGTATCTTAATATATTCTTAATATAAAAACAAGTATAGATATGTATTTCTAATTTCTGTTTTATAAATACAACACTCAAGGTTTCCATAACTTCCAAAAATTTTACGAGTTTTACATTTTTCTGTAAAGAATTCACGAGAGCGATACTTAATAAAACTCTTCAAACATTCACATTTTGTAAAAGAGAGTCGGAAAAAAGAAAGAGCACGAAAAAACATCACTATCATCGACGAGCGATATGTGCCTGCATATCTCTGTATTTTTTCTCGAGAATAGATTTTTTTTTTTTTTTGCGGTAATAATCATCCCGTAATCGAGCTCCGCGGTGTGTAGATCCCGATGCTGCTTCAACGCGTTGCAAACACATCGTGAGAGAGAAAAAACCCGGAACTTGTGAAAAAAGAGAAAAGAAAACCAATACGTTACACGTTAGCCGCGATCTGTCGCGCGTACACGTTCGTTCATTCCGTTCATCCGTTTACACGTATATGATCAGGCGTTTCCTTCTCGTGTGTTATCTCCGGTCGTTGCGACCGCCGTTCCTGTAACCGCCGCGGCCGCGCGAATTGCTCTTGCCTGTCGGTGCAGACTTCGTCGTCGAGTCCGACGACGAATATCGCACCGAGCCGCCGCCGGGCAGACCGGATCCGCTGCCGCCACTTCCGCCGCCGCCGCCGCCGCTGCCACTGCCACTGCCGTTGCTGCCGTTGCCACTGCCGCCGTTTCCGCTCTTCGCGGTCGTCGAACCTGTCGCAGCACCGCCACTAGGAGTCGTTGCGTTACTTTGAGCCGCCTATAACAAGTAACAGCGTGCTTATTTATTGGTTTTTTTTTTATTTAATAATATTGAGGACAGTTTAGCGCGATTTTGGTATGACTTCAGCTGGAACTGAAAAAAAAAAAAAACGGAATAAATAATAGCAAAGTTACGTTTGGAAAACTACAAAAAAAAAAAAAAAAAAAAAAAAAAAAAAAAATTGATAAACGTTAAATATGTTAGCGTATCTGTCATTTGAATAGTTTGCAACGCACGTGATACACATACGAATTGCTCTAATTAAACGCTTAGTTCCACATAAATTGAATGCGAATAAACATGAACAGCGCACACGCCCTTTGCACCGTTCAAACTACTGGAAATTCTAAATGAGGATGATTTCGCGATAATTACGCCACACTGAACGCGGATTGTTCGTACACGCAAACTATAATTAAATCTCTAACAATGTGTATTGCAAGCTACACGTTCACGTCGGCTAATAAACATGGAATGCGACGCAATAGGTATACGACAAAGGAAAACAATCTGATTTGTTAGAATTCATTTATATAGAAAATATCTAAAACATTTTCTTCGATTGTCCCCTCCCTCCCTCCTCGAGATCTGCTGGCGTACACACGGTAGAGCAATTTATTAAAGTTTTGTATTTATACATACTTTAGTTTCTTTCTTTTTTGTTTTGTGTATTACTGATCTGATTCCGTTCTCGCTGCTGTTACTTCTTCTTTGTTTTTTTACGGGATTCTCTCTTTCCTGTTAATAGATATAAAATATAAATAAATATAAATAAATCTACAACCAACAAAACAGAACTTGGCGACTGTCGAATCTTTCGTTGTCATCTCTCGCTGCAAATTTTTTTTTTTTTTAAGTCCGGTAGGTTTTACGTAAAGTCGCAAGGAAACGCGAGTCACAGGTTTCACGCGGAATTGATCAATTGGTCGAATTGAACTTGCGAATTACGTAGACCGGACTGCACAAAGTGAGCGGTATAAAAGCTTCTTTCTCTTTTTTTTTTAAGGCCTGTGTGACTTTGAAAAATTTTACATTCGCTCAAACTCGCTTAAAGAAATTATTCGCAAATAATTTTTCCCTATTTCGTGATTACGACATTACCAGAGAGTTTCCGAGATCTTCTATTTATAAATAACTAACTCAGAAATGTCAATCAAAAAGCTGATTTTAATTTAAGTTAAACAAAATCACTGCTTTTATATCCCTCACTGTACTCTTATATAATTTTTATTACTACAAAATTATTGGCTATAGAGAATAACAGCAGTGTGTGATATTTTAATCGTATCATTGGAAAACGCATAGATGACAAGACAAATTTGCCTAATGGTAAAATGTGAATGTGACAATTCGACAAATACTAGGTAGATGTATAAATTTGAAAATCATAACATTTTATTGACTAAAACTATAAAAAAAAAGTCAGAAAAAGTTGTGGATTTCAAAACGTTCCGATTTCTTTTTGCAATTCGCAGCTTTCTGCATCATCTGATGGTATTCTCTTGTTATTAATGCCTCGCGCAGTTCGAGCGCAACCTCGTGAAACTTGGAGCGAGGCACTTGTCTTTTGATAACAAATTCTTATTTATTATATTATGTACCAAACTAGACTGTCGTCCCGCTTGGCCGGAGATACTGTTGGCATTGCCGTTGTTGGTGATTGTGTTGTTAACGTTGCTGCCAGGTGGACCCGAACCACTCTGATTGACCATCTGCTGCGCGAGCATCGGATTGGGATCGCTCATGTTCACCTGCTCGTTTATCGCCATGCAGAACTCGCCTACTTTCTGTATCTCGCCGTTCTTGCCCGAATACAAGGTCAGACACTGCCGCCAGACGGATGCGTAGCCCTTGGTCAGTCTCACGATGTCGCCCGGCATCAGGAGCTGTCCAGGTTCGTCCCAGATCGAGACGTTCATGCAGGCGGTAGGGTCGGCCACTTTGAACGTTCGAACTTCGCGGTTCTCTTTGGTAATGGTAGGGTGGCTAACCTCCAAAACGATAAACATCACGTTGATGTTCTTCTGGCCCGCCCGGATGTCCTTTATCTGCACGAATTCCATCGTATATCGTCACCCGCGATGAACCGTGCACACATACGCGCACACGGGGCACACACCTACACAAAAAAAAAAGGACCGAACGATCCGCGTCCTCGGCAGGAGCGTCCGCGCGCGAGTACCGCACTGAACGTAGTGCACTCTTCAAGTGACACAACGTTCTATGTCAGGCTTGGTCGAAACCTTCCTCTCCCTCTCTATCTATCTCTATCTCTCTCTCTTTCTCTTTCTGAACTTCTATGTTTGAGCCCTCGCGACCTTCGCTCAGCCTTTTATCTTTTGCCGTATCAGCCCTTCGTGCCTCTTGGCCGCGTCGATTATTCTTTCGCCTACACTACGTGACCGAGAGTCATCGAATAGGATCTATACAGTTTGTTAAAGTATAATTAAAGAGCTATATCAACCAACCAAAAAAATTAGCTCCTAACTAAACATGTGCTCTTTGTCAGGGCTGACCTAAGTCCGTGCTAATTGCGACGACCATGTTAGGTAGGTGTTGGCAAACGTAATGAAGGACCTATAGGGCTCTTGCAATGAAGAATATATATTATCTAGATAGTCCACCGACAGTTGTCTCCCACTTGTCTCTAGAAACATCCTAGAAAAGATCTTCTCCCATTGGATATCGCCTAAGCATCGAATAACAATATTAACAGTGAGATCCAACACGCTACGAACTGTAGTGCCATCTTACAGCAACGATACGAAAAACTATAGTTGATCGAAGCTGCTTCAGAGCAATTACAGTCGTCAGACAATATAAGTTTGTGATTGTTGTGTGACTGTGTGTGACAGAAATGGTGGTCGTCCGAAGACTCTCCGAGGTGATGTTGTAAGAGGTTTTAACGTTTGATATTATTATACAACGTTACCTTGAGCGAATGTAAACACAACACATGAACATTTGAATACGTACAGCGCACAAGGTAATTGCGATATACAAATATGAATCCATATTGATGCGATGAGAGATCACTTTGTCGTGTTTACCAGTGACACGAATTTCAAAGTGAAATAGTATTTTAATCTCTAACCTTCGCGATGTATTATTTATGAGAAGGATTGAGTTTGTGTTGAATCACAGAATTGAAGTATCTCGAGTACTGCTTGCAAAAAGTATATGTAACGATGTTGTTGCAACAAAACAACCTGAATATTGCGTTTTGCACAGTAGAGGTTAACTGTTTATAGTTAAAATTGTATTGTCGTACGAGTGAACAAGCATTTAATCGATAGTTGTATTAAAGATAGATAAGTCTCCCAATATTTAGTTCTCATTGATATCTTAATTACGATATTTTAATTGCTATTTTATTTATGTTAAGATTGACACAATGAGCTATCACAGAGGAGGTGGTAGCAAGCCAAAGGGCTTTGGCTTTCCTGGTTTTCAAATGCCTGGAGCAAAGAGAAGTGGAACCAACATACCTCCACCTCCGCCAAACTCAGCCTTGAGCAAGCAAGGTTATCATACAATGAACGCTATTACAGAGAACGCTCTGTCCGCTTGCTGGGGAATGCCTAAGAAGCGCAGTAAAACTGAGGAAGAGTGAGAATAATTCTGGATATAAACAGTATTACATGAGAGTTGTAGATAAATATGTTTATCGCGACATTATTATTTAAGATATTTCGAGGACGACGACGAGCCTCCAACTTCCTCATTGGAATACATACCTGCTCCTGGTTCTCCCACAAATGATCTGATGAAGAAGTCGACAACGAAGGATGAGAGTGACAGCGAGGAGGATCCCTTGGACGTTTTCATGGCGGGTATTGATGCGGAGGTGAAACGAAATAATTGTGCTGCTCAACAAGAAGATAATCGCAAGGAGGATAAATCTAAGGGATTTCGGGCAGATATTGATGGAGAGGATGATGAAGAGAGCTACTACAGGTATAAATTTATTGAATGATCGTAAAAAAGTCACAACAAGAGTAAGGCGATCTAATTGTATATTTTATTTCCAAGGTACATGGAAGAGAATCCAACTGCTGGCTTGCAACAAGAAGAATCTGATCAAGAAATCGAGTACGATGAAGATGGTAATCCCATCGCGCCACCAAAGAAGAAAGATATTGATCCGTTGCCTCCGATTGATCACAGTGAAATAGAATACGAACCGTTCGAGAAAAATTTTTACAACGTGCATGAAGAAATCGCAAGTTTAAGCAAGCAGCAGATTGACGATCTGAAGAAGACTTTGGGTATAAAGGTGTCGGGACCGTCTCCGCCGAATCCGGTCACGAGTTTCGGCCATTTTGGATTCGACGACGCACTGATCAAGGCCATTCGTAAGAACGAGTACACACAACCGACGCCTATTCAAGCGCAGGCTGTTCCTACCGCTTTAAGCGGCCGGGATATAATAGGCATTGCGAAGACTGGAAGCGGCAAAACGGCGGCATTTATCTGGCCGATGTTGGTGCACATCATGGACCAGCGTCAGTTGAGCGCCGGAGATGGCCCCATCGGTCTTATTCTGGCGCCGACCCGAGAATTGTCTCAACAGGTATTGTCCTGATCGCAAATCGGGATCGCAATTTTTTTTTCGATAGCGGAGAAATGTGCAAAACATTTATAAAATTCGTTATAACCTTTCTAGATCTATCAAGAAGCGAGAAAATTTGGAAAGGTGTACAATATTCAAGTGTGCTGCTGCTACGGAGGTGGCAGCAAATGGGAACAGAGCAAAGCTTTGGAAAACGGCGCGGAAATCGTAGTCGCAACTCCCGGCAGAATGATCGATCTAGTTAAGATGAAGGCAACAAATTTAACTAGGGTTACGTTTTTGGTCCTGGACGAAGCTGACAGAATGTTTGACATGGGATTTGGTAAGCTAATGCACCGAAGAAACACAAACCGAGTGAAAAAAAATCTCAATAATTAAACTTTAAAAGTTTAATATTCTGTCTTTTTTTTTTAGAACCGCAAGTACGATCGATATGCAACCATGTGAGACCCGACAGACAAACGCTGTTGTTCAGCGCAACGTTCAAAAAGCGAATAGAGAAGCTCGCGAGAGACGTTTTAACGGATCCTATCAGAATAGTGCAAGGTGATGTCGGTGAGGCTAACACCGACGTGACGCAACACGTTATCATGTTCCATAACAATCCTAGCGGTAAATGGAACTGGTTGTTGCAGAACTTGGTTGAGTTTTTAAGTGCCGGTAGCCTTTTGATCTTTGTCACTAAGAAGGTGCGAAAATTAAACAACCGTTAATGCTAAAGGTGAATGCATGCGATCTAATATTTTTCCCTCCCTCCCCCACATCAGCTGAACGCAGAAGAGCTTGCCAACAATCTCAAATTGAAAGAGTTTGACGTGTTGCTTCTTCACGGTGATATGGATCAGATCGAGAGAAACAAAGTGATTACGGCGTTTAAGAAAAAGGATGTCAGTACCTTGGTCGCGACGGATGTAGCTGGTAATTGGATCGTTTTTTTAAGTTAGTAGAAATGTATCCGCGCAACTCTAACCAAAAAACATATGTAATGTGTATTTCAGCACGAGGTTTGGACATTCCACATATCAAGACTGTCGTAAACTACGATGTTGCGCGTGATATCGATACACATACACACAGAATAGGAAGAACGGGACGAGCCGGTGAGAAGGGCACGGCGTATACCCTTGTTACGGAAAAGGACAAGGAATTCGCCGGATATTTAGTGAGAAACTTGGAAGGAGCGAATCAGGAAGTGCCAAAGAGCTTGATAGATCTGGCTATGCAAAGTGCGTGGTTCAGGAAGTCGAGATTCAAAGGCGGGAAAGGGAAGAGCATCAACGTCGGCGGAGCCGGACTCGGCTTCAGAGGACGACCAGATTCGTCAAATGCGGTATGAATTGTAGATTATTAATAAATGATTTATATAATTAATATTATTAGTAATTGTAACAATTGCATTCTTTAGTCTGGCTCGACATCGCAAGCGTCCAAAGATATCAGCGAGGTTGTCAAGAAGCTGGAAAAACACGGACCCGGCAGTGATCGACTCTCGGCTATGAAAGCCGCTTTTCGAAGTCAATATAATTCACAGGTGAGATTCACGTTATTTCGCAATATGCGGAAATAAAAATTTAGAAATATTGGATTGTTTCGCACTAATCAGGGTTTATTGTATTAGTTCCGAGCGTCGTCGGATCACACTTGGGAACAAACGATCACTCCACCTTCGGTAATCATGCCGCCACCGTCGGCCGTTCCGCCACCGAAATCCCCGACACAGGACAACCAGGCTCCCAATTCGTCGGGGCCAGAACGCAAAAGAGTCCGAAAGAGTCGATGGGAATGATCAGGTTAATGTTTCCTTTATGTATATTTTTTTTACATAGCGGCTATTATTCAATCGAAAATAATGAAAACTTGAGAATTGTTTTATATTATAATAAAATTTAATTTTGCCAATTCATGGATTTTTATCGATTCATTCGATAAAACTTGAATAGGTAAATTCTCTCGGCAATGTGGTTTTAATTCGACCACGTTTCCGTGGAGATCACCTTGCGCACAGCTTCCTGTAAGGTCTAATCACTTGCTTGAAAGCACGCGTACGCGCGTCGATACGCAATTTGCTTAGAATGAATCACATCACAATTATCCCATAAGAAGCTGTGCGACCGTGATCGTGTACCTGTAGCAATCCTTCTTTTAATTTCACGATCGTACTCCCCAATTACATCTTTCCTAACCGATCGTAATCTATCTTTCCTACTGCGTCGCTAAAAAAAAAAAAAACAGAAACGTCTGTTTTCCGAATAAAAAAAAATAAAAAATTAAAAGGAGTATCTCGGAATTGTGCCGGTACGTTCAAAATTAAATAAACGACGTTTGAAGGACAAACACGTAGGCTTGATAAAAAAATACCGTAACAAGCCAATAATGTAAAATGTAAAAGGCTTCAACAACATTTTAAAATGTAAACGTATTTCAACAACATTTTACGTACGTATTGGTCAATTGACTTTTCAATAGATATTTCGCATTTATATTAAAACACATTAATATTAATGATAAAGAAAATAAAAAAGCGAGTTGAGTTCTTTGTAACTCAATTTATTACTAGGTTACATAAAGAAATACATGTGTGGCATTTATTATAAAAAAAAATGAGGAAGTGATCCACAACCTCTATACACAAATCTTAAAAGATATCGAAACTTTCAAACATCACGTTGAAATCTGCGCATAAAAATTCGAAAACAAAAAAACGTAGCGCGTACAATAATCAAGGCAGAGATGTCAGAGACCTTGAAGTAATTAACATTTTTTATACTTCATCCATTGTACCCTTGCCTTTCTTAAAACACGTTCATCATTTTCATCGCGCGGTGATAGGGCTCCACACGCGCGAGAAAGATAAGTGTTCACTCAATATGGAGATTAAGCCAAAGGGATGACGCTCGTGCCATCGATCATGCCCGGCCGACACAACCGAGTGGGACGTTAATGATAGGTCTCTCGTCGGCGGAATCGCTGACACGCGTCTTCGCGTCATTAAGTCCCCCCCTCCCCGCGTTCCGGTGCTACGACGGAGGTTTTTCTAATGCCCGTGAATCGCCCAAGGTCCTCGTTCACGGTCAACCTGTCAAGGTCGCGAACATTATCTCTTACCTCGCTGTAGCCGGGACACGTTGAAAAAAAGAGATGTCCGTCGCGATCTTCTCCGCATTTCCGGTTCCGCGTCGCTGTGATCCGAAGAGGGGCCCGCGTTGCGATTTCAGTCTACATTCCTTTAGGAACATCAAAATAGACTTTTAGTCTACATTTTCAAGTTTTTTCATTTAATAAGATAGAGTTTAGCGTATTTGTTTATTATTTTTAACGTGATTTATCTAAAGATTCTTAAGGATTTATGTACTGTTGCGGCATAGCGGGGCTGCTCTTTCTTCTGGTTTTCTCCGCTTGCTGCGTGAGAACCAACTTCTTCGCGGTGTCTATATTTTTACCGCTGAACTTCTCCATGGCTCTGGTGTAAGAACCGGTGCAGATTCGTCCCCAAATCTTACGCTCCTCCGAGCACTTCCTTCCCTCGCTGGACGTTCGCTGAATGTCGCTTTTCTTCGCGGTCTTGCCCATGTCTTCCTTTTCCAGGGACGTGCTGGAGACAGTCTGGACGTCTTCCCACGACACATTTATGTCAGATTGCACGCTGGACGGCGTAGGGCAGCTGCTGTCGCTGGACAGAGACGAGGATCGAATGAAAGACGGCGGCGGTACCATCAGCTTCACCCCGTCTTCCGTCTGGCTGTCGATCGTGGGCGATTCGCTCTTCGCGCGAACATTCGTTCTGCAGCCACCGAAACCACCGTCCTGGCTGTCGTAAACGAGATTATCGTTCAAGATAATCTTCGTGATCGATGTTCTCTTTCTCAGATTTTCCAAATTCTCTTTGGGCGTGTTCTGAAAACTATCCACTCGCTGCAGGATGTCTTTCAGATTCACGGTATCAGCACCGACATTCGATCTGATTCGTTCGATCTTTGACGATCTAGATCCCGATTTTCCATTAACCGCGCTCGTTTTTTTAGACGCTTCGTGGCGATCGTCTTTGACCGGAGTTAGATCCGAATATATGTAATTCGGTAATCTCTCTTTTTCTTTCTGATAAATCGCGATCTTCGGCTGCGTTTCTGGCGACTTTGAAGATTTTTTGTTCTTATTTCCCAACGTTTCGATCTTGGCGAACATGGCGCCCTTAACACACTGTTTATACTTCTCGTCTATTGTAGTGTCGACGCTTTGAGTGTTGGCGTTGTCGATAAAAATCGATTGTCCGTTGCTCTCTTCGGGCCGCAATACCGGCCATCGATCCAAATTCATAATTTCTTCCGTTCGATCGATTTCGAACTTCTGCGCAACATTGTTGTCTTCAGCGCTCTTTGCAAAATCATTTTCAGTTTTAGACGATAATTCTTCCTTTGTTTTATTCGCTTCATCCTCGTCGTCCTCGTCCTCGTTGCCGGAATCGTTGTTGAGACTCTTCAAAACGCCCTCGTTCTTCTCGTTTCGTTTCCTGAGCTCTTCCCAATTCTTTCGCGGCTTGTAGCTCGTCTTCCGTCGGACGATTTTGCTCTCGGTGATGTTGATGTCCGGAATGAAGAGACGTAGAGCCTTCGTGCCGGTCGGAAACGTCACTTCGTTGATCCGTTTTTCGGTCATTATCGCCTTCAGGCTTGTTTTCGAAGCTACTTCCTGATGTTTGTTGAACGCCGAGACCAGCTGCGCGACGGTGTATTTCGGTTCCTCGGTCTCCGATTCCGTCGAACGGTCTTCTTTATCGTCAGATCCGGCCGAGTTGTTGGAACGGCTGGAAACGTCGGAAGGTTGACGTTTGCAAGGACGTTTGTTCAAGTCACTGGACTCGGCGTTGCGGGTGCCCAGTGGCATCTCGTCGGAATCCTCCGTAAGTGTGTCCGACTCGACGGACTTGAGAGAGTCTAAATTTTCTTCAGATTCCGAAGCAAGTTTCTTCGGAATTGTTTTGCGCTTTGCGTCATCTTGATGATTGTCGTTGACAAAATTCTTTGATATTTTTTCATCTGTCGACAAAATCATTGGCATATCTTGATTGATTTTCTGCACGGTTTTTTTCGACGTTAAACCGGAGTTCGCATCATCGATCGTGCGATCGTCGTTGCTCGAGACCGCGAGCCTGGACGACGCGATCTCGGCATCGAGCTGCTTGAAGATCGGCAGCATGTCCTCGGTCTTCGCGCCTTGGTAGCTCTTTCTTCGCCGTTTCAAGCATTCCAGACTTCGATATATATCCAGAACGCCTTGAGACTTAGACAAGGACTTCAGACCGTACAGTTTCTCGCGGGACTTGCTAATGCTCATCGAAGCGCCGGTGTTGATCGTTGAGAGTCCGTTCAGCAGACACGCCTGGGACTGAACGCGATTCAAACTGCGTATTTTCGAGAGTATGCCGCGACTCAGACCTTGATTCAGATTGGCTTGAGAGCGACTCTGAGCCTTGCTCAGCAGTCCCTGCGTCTGTTCCTGGTTCAGCAGGCAGCTCTGACTCGCGCAGCTCAGACTCGTTCTGGAGGAATTCAAACTGGCCTGGGAATCCGCCGGACTGGGAAATCCCTCGCTGCCCGTCAGGCTCGAACGACTTCCCGTGAGACAGTGATTCAAACACATCTCGCTCTGACTCAGCAGGCAGTCTCGCAGACCCTGCTGATCCTGTTGTTGCTGATGATGATGGCTCTGCTCGCTCTGGATATCCGCCTGGCAGAGACTCGCTTGGCTTGTCGTCTTGCTCATCAACGCCATCCTTCTCAGATTCTCTCGGCTAACGACGCGCTCGAGAAGAACCTCCCTCGACTTCGACAAGTATCTTCGCAGATGCGGCGACGCTTGCGTTGGAGCGCCGCGCAACCAATCGTGGTGCAGGCACTGCTTCGCGGTCATTCGTGCACTGAAAACACAAAAGTCAAAAGTGAATTTCGCCGATGCGATTTATTTGCATCGAAGGAATCTGTTATACGACGGAATGTTCTCTACCTCGGGTCTAGCACCAAAAGCTTCGCGACGAAGTCCTTTGCCTGCGCCGAGACGTCCTCGAAGAGCTCTTCGGGAAAGTCCACCTCTCCGAGGGATATGTTCTGGAAGGTTTCCTGGTCGGTCTCGCCGCCGAAGGGCGAGAAGCCCGTGAGCAGCACGTAGGTCGTGACACCGAGCGACCTGGATCCGCCGAAAACAGATCCATCGAGTGAACATAAATCCTACGCGCGCGCTCTTGCATAAAAATATTATAAAAGGCAATGAAACCCGTCGTATTTGGTATCTTACCACATATCAGCTGCCAACGTGATCGGCTCGTAATGCAGTATTTCGGGCGCTGAAAGAGAAATGTAAACATAATTAAGGATATATGCGCGCACAATGTGCATTGAGCGATCTCACACGCGTGCGAGGTTCTCTCTTCCCAAAGGTACGTTAGTACTTCGTGTCCAGTGACCTCGCGCGTGACGTCACTCGACCGCGTCATTTTTATTTATGTATACGTTAAAAAATCGAACGTAGGTGTGTTGGAGAGACGCGGAGTCGATTCGCTTCGCTTTATCGTCTCTCGCTTCCGACGGATTTCAACGTCGTCGTCGAGAATCTTGTCGTTACAATCTCAGCGATTGACTCTTGTGCGTCTAATAAAATTTCCGTAAAAGTTTCGCGCGCGATCCCATCAGACGCGAATCGGGAGAAGAAATACGATCGCAATAACTGTTGCCGGTCTGTCGTCGGGAAATGTCAGACCGGATTATCTCTCGGTCTCCGAGATAGGATCTTAACTACTTACCGCCGCGCACACTATGCCGATCCTATTATTTCATAGTCGCGTGATATTTGCGCGCGGTGGCGACGCGCGTCAATTAAATCGCGCGACAGGTAGCCCAGCCCGTTAAGCGGGACGGAGATTTAGAGCAGCTTTTCACCACAGACGTTAACGGTAACACCAACCTCCGGTCAGCTTGTGACATTTTGTTTGACGAATAGAGAGAATTGGGGTGGGCGTCGCGCAACAAAGAGAGCCCGCGCGATGATTAATTCGATAATAAATAATCTCTTCGGCGAGAGAGTCCGAGAGAAAGAAATATATGTCTCGTTTTTTAAAATTGCAAATCATATTTGGACTCGCGCCGACGAAAAAAGCATTGTGTTTCTTGTGTCTCAATTTCTGCGAGAAAGGAGGAAGAAGGAGAAAAAAACCAGAGAAAGAGAGAACCGGGAGAAAAATTGCGCCACAAAGGGGGAACGTTAATTCATCGGCTGTCCGACTTTGTTATTTACTTCGTTCCGCGACGTAAAGGCCACGACGCGGCGATTACCTTGCCTGGAAACGGCACGATTTGAAGCGACCGACGTCAATTACCGTGATGGGAGGGAGAGAAGAGAAACCCCCTCACCTCTTCCTCCCTCCCACCGTCGTCGTGTGTGCTCACGTATGTACAGCGCACACATGAGTACACGCCGTGTGCGCAACGGCGGGCTTTATTAAGGGCGCACGTCCACGGACTTCGGCAGCCGCGCAATGAGGCTAACGTGTCAATTAATATCGATTATATTTGCGATCTCGCCGCGGTGATCGTCAATTAGTGGACCCAGATAATGATCGGTGGCAATTAAGCCGCGCGGCAAAGAGCAAAAGCGCGCGGACACACACCACACCTGGGAGACGACTGCTTTCTCCTCCCCCGCCCCCGTCGCCGACGACGTCAACCCGTGGCACCGAGTAATGCCCGGTATACGCTATCTCGACAGCCGTAAATGCAGCAATTTATATTTTCTGTTCTTGATTAAGGAAGTTTGTCAAGAGCCGTTATCGGTGTCGATCTCCCGGACTCGTCAACTCTCCCGGCCCGGACGAGCACAACTCCCGATCGTTGCGTGCCCGAACAGGATTTACGAATCGCATTAAACTTACGAAGCGATGTTTAATAATATTGTAAAACAAAAAAAAAACACGTTTCGGTCCCGATCGCGTAATAAAAAATTCATTTTTGCGCGTCTGACGCGGGATCTCAATTATTCGTATGATGACAAATTCGAAACTGTGTAATTTTTGTATCAATGTGTACGTGTGTGTATAAAATTACAAAATAATTCGATAACAATCTGAAGATATTGAACGCCACACTCACCAACGTAATCCGGCGTGCCAAGGATCTCCCGGACCTCGGTGCCCTCGAGAATCACTCTCGAAATCTCGAAGTCGCATAGTTTGACGTCGCATTCGGGGAACGAGCCCATCATCACCAGATTCTGAGGCTGTAAGAGACAAAAAAAAAAAAAAAAAAAGCAATATTCTCGCATAATTTTCAATTATAAGAAACAGAAATCGCTTCGCGGACACACCCAATTTATCTAAAAAGGGAAGCAAACGGAATGAGATGAAAGAATCAACATCTTTTCGTTGCCGATCGCTGCGCGCTGGTCGATCCTCGCAATCGTATCAGGTTCTGCGAGAACGCGTTCGCGTCTCAAGCCGCGAACTGTCCGTCGCCGATTTTATTGCGGTCATAACCAAAGGGATACAATCGGTCTTCCGCGTGCTCGCCCACAGATAAGAGTGTGCGGCGTATTAACGACGTGAGGAAGCGATTTCCGGAGTATCGCGTTACCGGAGTCCCGGTCTGCTGCATCGTCGTCCGCGAATGGAATTTCGGTGTAGGTACGCGTGCCGTTTAGATTGCGGAAATCGCGACGAGTTCGCGCGAGAACGTCCATTCCGAGGCGCTCTCTGTACGCGCGTATTCTTCCGTGTTACCGCAACTCAACCCCCTTATCTCGGTTCGGGAACAACATCCTCGCGCAATATAAAGACGAGGTCAGCGAGCGCGTCGTTATTTCGACGGTCTTTTTGCGACGACCTGCGCTGAATAGCGGCGTCTGTCTTCTTATAATGTAAATACCATCTGTCCGAGCGTACTGGCCGGCTATAACAGGATTTATATTCATATCACAGGCGGCGATATATACATATATTTTCTTCTAATGCTACGGTCGCACCGCATGTCCGTACGATCGAGCGCAGGGGCATGAAAATAATTAGCCGCGAGAAGAGAATCCGAAAGGTTGCGATTGATAAGTATCTATCGAGGGATAGCTTGTGGAAACGTAACGAAAGAGAAGCTTACGCGAAACCGCGTGCGCGCGCTCGCAATTTGCAACGGATCGCCGTGAATTCAAAGACACGCCGACAAATCCAATTACCATAAATCGCTCGTAACCGGCGTATAATGAAGGTCGCGCCGGCGAATCGAAGGCTGTTATTATAATCGGTGACATAATCGAAAGATCGCGACGATAGTGTATCGCGCGCGCGACGCGACCGGGTGATATTCGGAAACTAGAATCGCTTTCACCGATCGATCGGTGAACGAGTTGCGTCCCGTGTTTGCGTGTATGCGTGTAAGTATATATTCGCACATACGGAGCGACTCGCGTCTCTCGCGATATTGAGCAAGATATGATAAAACGGTGACCGTCCGCGCGCACGTGGGTGGGTTTAGCTTCTGAGAAAGGCCGCGAAAAATTAACATTTTACGATGAATAAACAAAAAGGAAAAAAAAAACAATCTCACGATTTAGCTCCCCTCCAGAGACGCGATGAGCAGCTCTTTCCTCCTTCTTCAGTCATTAGCTGCGTTTCGATGTCATCGTCAACAAGAGCCTTGGCGCGCATTTTCACGTAGGCGCGCGCCTGAATATTCAAAGTTTCTCTCTCGGCCGCGCGACTAATAAATAATGACAAAAGATGTAAAAATAAATCTCTCGGCCCTCGAGATACGCAATTCCCCCCTCGACCGGGGAGCTATTACGTGGCCGAGGGAATATTACGTGGTCGCGGCACTTCGCCCGCAACGACGGGGGCTTTACGACACAATAATATCGCGCAGAAGCTCCGTACACACTCTTGCGTCGCGGCGCAATGATAAATAGGCTGTACTACTACTACTACCACTAGTTGGAAGACGCGTAAAGAATAATGCGATTCGCAATCGCGCGCTCGCAATCAGAATGGCATCTCTTCGCGTCGTTCTTCGCGGCCTTTTTCAGAGATTTATTTTCTGCCGCGAACGCTTTTCCGCGGAACGACGACGATTAAAACGCGCGGTTCTCATTCCGTGTTCTCCCATTCGGGAGAACTTCACGTTCGAAGATCAAATGCGCGTTCTCGTCATTGTACGTGAAATCCAATTCGCGATAGATTCGCGCGCGACGAATTAGAAAACGCAACGGGATTATAATTCGCGATTGCACTTCAGAATTCCCTGAGAGACTCGCGATCGAACATCGTGATTCGCCTGACCGAATTGTAATAATAGAGTCAACGCACAAAGAGAGCCTCTGCTTCGATTGAACCGCGTTTTGCAAATCAATTTTTTTCAGACGCGATACGTTTAAGTAAATATATCATAACGTTTAAGTAAATATATCATAACGTTTAAGTAAATATATCATAACGTTTAAGTAAATATATCATGACGATCTCAGCGTGCAAGAAAGATCGTATAAATCCCACACGAAATCGACAAAATCTCGCCGTCCAAACAAGCGCGTGGGCTCGAACAAATACGTCGACTGTTCAATCAAAAAATGTGTTTGTCTTCCAGCCGTGTAAAAAAAACATATTAAATAAATATGTTTTTATTTTATTTTATTTTCTTTCAGCCGTGGTACGGAAATTAATATTAATGTTTTCTAATGCGCGCATATAAAGATAAGATCGCAACACAACTCGACAACAGTCATTGGCCGCGTCGCGATTTCCCCTTCGCGGGAATTCTCTCGGTTTATCGGGAACCATGCTCCAGTTATGGTGGCCAGACGTGCGGAGCACCCGAGGTGGTAAGAACCAGGTGTGATTCACCGGAGAACGCGTGTGTAACAGCACGAAGGAGCAGGGCGTGGTCACTCGATCCTGCAAGCAGCCTGTCGCGAGAAGCGCGCACGCGTTCCGTTTTTCTTTCCTGCGCGAAACTCCCGCGCGCGATCTCTTTCGCAAGCAACACGCCGCGAGATATATCCGCACCGGATCTGGTGCAGCGCACCGGAGTTTTATCCAGATTGCGTTCTTTAAAGAGACCGCGTTGGGAGTGGCATTGAACTCATCGGTTCCCGATCTTTAAAAAACTTTTCTTTTATATGTTTTAGGGATGAATTTCGCGTTTCAAGGAAATTTCAACGGTGATTTTTCGTATATTTTTCTCTTCTTTCGCACACGCTGAGAGAATCCGACGAAAGAATCGCGGTGTGGAACACAAGCGTACAAGAGACGTTTCTCGCTTCTTTTCTCTTTTCTCGCGCGCGCGCTATATATATACTGCGCCCAAATACGGCAAGTAGCGTGTTTATGGAGCGCGGGAATAATGTTCACGTCGTACGCAACAAGCGCGCGTACACGCGCGTTGCAACTTGAAACGCCGCGCTTACGAAATAAATCAGGTGGTACCCTATTCGATGGAAACTTGAGCAACCTGAGTAGCTCCTGGTATAGGTCGGAGTTAATTTTGTTGCGTCACACCGCCGCGAACGCAATAAATATCGATCGACTTTATAATTCGCGCGCTAGTTTAATTTAGCTCGTTAATGAATCACATCTCGCTCTTGCGGAGCGCCTCTTCTTTGTTCGTCGATGTGTAATGCAAATTCGACCTTAACCCGCGCATCTCGGAGAAAAAGCGGCGGTGGTCAAACGACATCGAGTATATCCGCTACCTCGAGGCCGAGGATATGTTGCTCCTCTCGCAGCGAGGATAACGAAGGGGGGAAATCTTCTCCCGTAACGAGCGATCCGACGACCTCGTCCGAATCAAAATGTACTTTACGGCGCGGAACGGTTTTGCGGACTTCTTCCTCGCGCGCCTTGTGTTGTCGCCGGCTTATTTTTCCGCGGACGCCCACGCCGAGATTTCACGCGATCGCCCGACGCGAACTTATTTACGCGACGAGAGGACTCGGCGGTTCTCTCTCGGCGCCGCCGTCGCGTTCCTAATTTGATTAGCGAGTTAACGACGACGAGACGCTGCGACGGGGTAAAAGCACAGCCGCGGCTCCAACTTGATGAGCTGAGAGCGACGGTGGTATATAGATACGAATTAATACCGACGACACAATATCGTGAAACGTATAGTCGTGAAATATATTTTACGTCGCGCGTATATACAGTAAAACGATCGCGACGAAACGAATAGACAAAATATGAATTCTTTTATGCGCGAGGTGACAAAATTAAACGAGATGCGACACGCTCGAGTTTTCCAAAAGAGACTTCCAAAACGCCGCGTCGAAACGAATAGTCCAAACATAAATTCTTTTCTCGCGAGGTGGTAAAAAAGCGCTCTGTGAGACACGGGCGCGCGCTCGAGTTTTCGAGACTTCCAAAACGCCGCCGCCGCGCCGACGTTTTTATACGCGCGAACGGCAAAAGAATCTTCGTCCGAGCGATAAAAAACAATGCTGTCGAGATTAAAGACCGTCGGAGATTAAAGAGACTTCTCTCTTTCTCTCTCGCTCTCTCGGCATGTAAAATGCCTACTGCCGCGTGTCGTCTGCGCTTAATTGCGCCGTTGGAGACGAACGTTTTACAGCCGAAATAAAGGGGAAACGAGAAGAACAGAAGTGAACCAGTCGAGATGTTTACCTCCGGCCCGAATGAGCGAGTCGTTCATCGGCAAAAGATACTCGCGAGAAGAAAAAAAAAATTAGCAAAGACACCGGCTTTGGAGAGAATAAAAAAGCGAGTTCGTGAATGAGACTGCCTTGTTGTTTAATAGACAATTCGTTCCACTAACGGCTACATTCGTAAGCGCTAAGATGAGTTTCGCGATAATTTACGCGACGTCGCCGAGAAGAAAATGTTGCGCTTAAAGTCGCGATACATCACCGGTTGTGTTGGACCGCCGCTGGTTCTTTCTTTTCCTTCTGGCGAAGGAAATCAACACCGTCGGACTCTCCGCGGAAGAAAGAAAACACATCGTTCCCCGCGCGCGAAGGTGTCAAGTTTCGAGAGTCTGGTCGGGGGCGTCTGATTCTCCCCCGAATACGAGCTGCAGCTTTTTTTTTTCTGCGTGCACATATCGTCGTCCGTAAAAGCTTAAAATCGAGTCTCGTTTCCGCGAATGTTGAAATAACACGCGCAGCAGGCGTACGCGATAAATCGTCGAGGGCGAACAGACTCGTGTATTTGTTCGTGATTTTCTTTTTTCTTTTTTCATTCTCTCTCGTCCGAAAAGAGATTCCGAGCGATCGAGTCTTTGTCCGTGCGCGACAAATATTGGAATCGACATAAATGGAGATACCAATTTGTTTTCGAGAGCTTATCACTACGCCAGATCGATATAACGTGACTGATATCCGGTTGCCAAAAATGTTTTTTTTTTATCGGTTATTCGGAGTTTTTTTTGGCCTGTACGAAAGTAGGACGGCGGAAGCCTGTCTGCCGTTTGACGATCGTCCAATTTCGAATTGTTAGACGTATCGGAAATACGATCGCGACGTGAAACAAACAGATCTGAAAGCCAAAGAATTCGTTTGTGAGAGGATGTTTGTATCGCGCTCTTTCGAGTTAAGTTTCGGAACATTTTCTCCGCGCTCGTTCACGGAAGAAAATGCTTGGGAATTTCTGTCGACGAAACCGACGGGTTCCGGGATCTGATTACACACGGAGAGAGAAGCCGTGACAAGTTCGCATCGACCTTTTATGGGTCGAACTTACCTTGATATCCAAATGGGCGATATTTCTTTCGTGGAGGTAGGCGAGTCCTTCCACTAGCTGGCGCACAAAGTGCACGACGTCACCTTCGAGAGGCACCAAATCGCCATCGATGAGCGTTTGCAGATCGCCTCCGGGCGCGCTGGAAAAGAAATCGGCGTTTTATTTGGGATCGTATAATAAACGCGAAGACGATACTTGAAGATTCCGTCTCGTTTCGCCGGGAAGAGTTGAACATCCTATGTATTTCCCGCGTGTCCCAAGCGATTACAAGCGTGAATTTAACAGATGGTGTGTTAGTAATAATTATTTTTTAACATCGCGCGAGAAAGTGAATATATGTTTAATTTATTACAAAGAGAAACACGTAATATACTTACTACTCCATGACCAAAATAATTTCTTTCGGTGTCTCATAGACATCGTGCAGTCTCACGACACGCGGCGATTGCGAGCACAGAGACAGCAGAGCAATTTCGTGTCTCAGTTCCGCGCTGCAGTCGGCGTTGAATCGATTTCTGGACGAGTACTTGGCCGCGTAGAGTATGCCGGTCGATCGGGACCTGCAGCGGTAGACTCTCGCCCATTGACCGCTGTTTTAAACAAATAATGTCAACAGAAGATTTATTTTGTTAACACATTTGTTCAATCCTGCAAAGAGCCAAGCGTGTATTCTCTTATTGTCGCGAAACGTAATCTCGCACCAAAATTCCAAATTGACGCGAAAGTCGATGAAAACAAATTACGCGGGACGTAAAATTATATGCAGCGTGTAAAAATAAAATAAGATGCAGAGTAATGAGAGAGAAGAGGGAGAGGAGGAAGGAGAAAATAAGAATTTATATGTGCAAGTGGCAAAACAAGTTCTCTTGAGCAACATGATGTATACGCCAACAACTTCGCTTTCATTCGTACCAGCTTTGATTTTGTTTTGTTTTGTTTTGTTTTTTATTGGCAGTGAACTTTACATTTTCACGACGAATTTATTTTGTCCTCGAAAAGCAAAAGTCGATGCCCGATGAGGAGAACGCCTTCCCGGAATCCTTCATTACCATTTCGAATATCTTTCGTCACGTTTCTCTTCTCTGTTACCTCCGATTGTTATCGATCGCCTTTTACGCGTCTTCGATATTTTCCGCGAGGTCACACTTTAGACGCGATTGTCAGTTCCACTTACCGCTGTTTTAATACGACGAAAAAATAATTTTTTTTTGTTTAACTAAACTTATTAATTAACCGAAGTACGTATTTTATTTCTCTGTTTAATAATTTCCGTATACAGCTGCTGTACTGTTCGCGGTGTCGCGTATATTTTCTTCTTCGAAACATTCCACCGAGTAATCCACATTATTTACAATCCCGTGCGCACTCTTCATTGCGCGCCGAGTCTCACAATCGCCGCCGAAGATTCCGGTCGTCTCTTCGGCAAGGTCGACACAGCGGCGCCTGGCAAGGCTGCGCTCGTAATGCGTATCTCACATTTTCACCCGAGTATTCAAGCGAGTACCTTTATATGCACGCAAGAAAGAAAGAGAGAAAAAAAAAGAGAAAGAGAGAGTGTTACATAAATGACGATGCGATATACGGTCGTAGATGATATCGAATCAACTTTCTACATCGATATATCATATCTCGATGTTCTGCTTTCAGTCGTCTCAAGATAATCGAAGATCCCACACTGGGAGCTTTGTCGGTTTATTCCTCGTTACGACTTTAATCCGTTGAAATAACCGAAGCGAATGAGAAACGTCGTCGGCGCGTCTGTGTGTACGTATATTCGCGAATTAGAAACCGGAAGTGTGCATCGATTGGATGCGAGCCAAGTGAATTTCTCGAGACGAGACCGTACGTGCAAATCAACGACTCATCGCCCGCGTATCCTTTCGCGCGATAAGGATAATGAGCATCTGATAGCGGGATCGCAATTAACTTTAATCGATTTTAATTTTAAGAGGCCGGCTTGTACCCCCGGATTTTTCCACTCTTCCTTTTATTCCTTCCCGGTTAAAAGACCGCGGATACGGGAGCGAACAAAAGCGACGATCGTCCGACGTCAGACGGAGAGGGCGATATCGCGCAATTCTTACTGCCCTTTTAAACGCGCGGGCTCAAGGCTCGTTTCTTAAAGTAATTACCGCGAGCAGAGCGCGCGGATGTGTATCAAAGAACACGCACGAAAAGAAAAAGGAGGAGAGAGAAAGAGTATTGAATCGCCAGGACATCGGATTATCGGAATAAAATACGCCGCTGCATACGGGAGCGCGCAACGATTAAAGAACCAATTGTTGTTAGTAAAGATCGCGCGAAGACGAGCGTAATCATAGAAAATTGGATTTTAGCGAGATTGCTCGCTTAATGATCGGGCCGTCTCTTTCGGGGGGAGAAGTGTTGAAAGCCGACGCGAGCGCGGAATAACTTATGAAAATTTATATATTTTACATTTCGTTTTTGTTTTCTCGCTCCCGGTCTCCGTCTCACAGTGACTCAGCCGTGTATATATCGTGATGTAATGAAGAACGTCTCGAGTATATATGAGAGGTGCGAGCAAGTATCCGTTTGCAATATAAGCGCTTCAACATTTCAATTATCGCAAATACCAGTGTTCGGTGTTTATTATTATTATTATTATTATTATTATTAATCGCGCGAGCCGGCTCGATGCGCACGTAAAATGTGATGCGCGAGAGGTATCGTCGATCGCGAAATGTATATATTTACGTGTAAACACGTCCGCGCGAATATATGTATATATCGCGCGATTGCGATATATATCCGCGACTCTCCGCGGCGACATGTTCGTGCGTGCGATATTATGTGAGAAGCCTTTGTGTGCCTTGGAACAGCAGGTAAATCAGCCTCATTAGCGATGCAAAGGCGCGCTGCGAGGCAATCGCGTCCGACTGATATCGATACCGGCGAGCAGCGTCCAGTTATCAATGCGCACGCCGACACTATCCTTTAAAATGGTGTGCGCGCCAACATTAACATATCCATGAATATGAAACGCTTCAAAGTACAGAACGGCGCGAGTTTAAACTCGCTCGCTCGCTTGTTCACAAACGCGCGGTCTTTTGTCATGTCTTCCCGAAAAAGGAGTCGCTATCAGTTTTTTTAGGTTTAATAACCGGGCGATCAATGCCTCGATTAATCAATACCAGGATATATTCGAGGAGAAAAAAAAAAGGCCGACGTTCTCTTTCTCTCCCAGTCCGTTTCTCCCCGCGCGACGGGCACGTGCAAACACGACAACGAACTGAACAAACTTTCGTGCTCTTTGTCCTAAATCTCTGTCGCGAGACAACGGAGCTTCGGGATGACAATTTGCAATATATGTATTTACATTGCAAACAAAATGAAAAACAGTAGATTTTGCTCGTAATAAATTTGTTAAAAACGTTTCTCTTTCTCGAATTTCTTTTTTTTTATTCGATAAACAGTTTAAGTATTTTAAGTATTTGTGAGACGCGCGCTATAGTCGAAATGACGATGAGATGTCGATTAATTTCTTCGAAAGCGAAAGCGCGCGACGAAAGTAAAATATAATCGACGGGAAAATCGCGCGCGCCCTCGTTCCTCTTCCCTCCCACTCGGTAAATCGTGTTGTGCGTGCAATACGCGTCTCGTGTGCGACTCTAAATTAAATTATTAGCACGAAAATTACACGTTGGGCAATCGGCGGTTTATTACCGTCACTCCGTCCGGCGATCATTACGAACCTAATTCGCGCGCGGCGCGATTAGCCGAGGTGCAATAAATATGATTAATGCGCGACGCGCGTCACGTCGTATCGTTGCGCATATTGCTACCGTGCGTAACGCTTTGACAAATTACGCGTCGCATCCGAAGGCGATTAATCATCGTACGTGGCTCGTTGCGTGCGTAACGCAATCCGAGCCATCCGCGACGACGAACGGCGACGAGATCGTTGGAATTAAACGAGGCGCGCTCTCGTTCAGGAATTCGCGCGCACAGACATTCTTAGACTAGATGCATAATCGCTTCAGATCTAAGAATATTCTAATGTTTAAATTTATATGTACCTAATGCCGATATACAGTGCAATTAAATTTCAACAAGCTGTGGCTTTTACGCGGTACCAAATAAAAATGTTACATGTGTAACTAAATAAAAAAACTTCACAATATTCCAGCAAAATTTTCTAATACAGAAAAATCTCAACGAGACTCTTATTGCTCAAAATTGACTCACCTCGCGAACGGTTTCGGATCGATCTCGTAGTGCTCCGTGATAGGTCCCGTTTTCACTACCCTGGCGAGCTGCGCCTCTTGGACGAGGACCAAGCCCTCCTTCACGTGCTTCTCGCTCCACTGTACTCTGCATCTGCCTCTGCATCTTTCGTCGCTGACCGCCCGATCGTTCGCCCGCTTCGTCTTCGCGCACTTCGCCGGTGACGCTTGCAAATTGCGATGTTGCGGTCTGGGCGACGTCTTTCTCGCGGACGACATCGTAGACGCCTGATGGCTCGACTGATAGATCATCATACCGACGATGCGATGAACGAATGCAACACAAAAAAACCGCACGTGCTCGTTCGCGACGACGCGAGGCGGAGACTTCAACGCTCGGCGCGCACTCGATCGCGCGACTTTTCCAGGCTTCTCGTCGCCGTCGCGATGTCGCGATCTCGATCCCGATCTTTCACGGGCTGCACTCGACCTCCTCTCGATCGGCCACGCAGCGACGCGGTGCGCGCGGTGTCATTCTATCGCGGCTCCAGGAGACGGCTCTCTACTTGACGGGGGAAAGCGATCGAAACGCGACGATCTTCACATCTTCGCGGCCCGTCCGCCTGCGAGGGATAGAAAGAAAGAAAGAAAGAGAAAGAGATCGAGATCGCGTGGCACACGGTGCAGCGCCGAGTCTGAAACTGGCCGGAGTCAACGAGAGCAGAAACCTCCTCTCCGCTTCTCGCTCTCTTCCTTCTTTGCGCGCTCGAGAGCAGCACCGAGAGAGAGAGACTCCCGTCTCTCGTGTTTCGCTCTCTGGACCTCCTCGATCCTCACTCGCGTTCTCTTGTCGCGATTCTCCCTCTTCGTTCACCTTCTCTCAGGGTCGAAGCGAAATCCTTCTTCGCGCACGGTCCAGCTTCGCAATTATAAGCGGACATGAAATAGCGCTTCGATATGCAAATAACGTAGCGGGACTTATTATTGTTCCTCTCGCGCGCACTTTTATTCGCGGGAGTGTACAAACGAATTAGAGAGCTTCCGTCTAATTTTTTTTCTCACCCAAAATACGCTCGCTTCTGTTAAATAAAAACAAGAAACATTTTTTTTTTTTTTTTTTTTTTTTCTCAAGTGATCAATCGTTTTGAGGATCTAAACCGGGATCTAGACGAAAGAGAAAGAAAGAGAGAAAGAGAAAGAGAGCAGTCAATGAACTACTTGTTTATACATATAATACAAGCAGGTCAACGTTACCCACTTTTGGGGAGCAATGCGTGTCCTACTACTATACTCGCGCTCACTGCTATCCTACGCGCGTGTTTCCACAATCTCAACTTATCCTTCGTAGATTCGATCATTGTTAGTTAACTTCGAGAATCAACTTTTATCTTTATATATTAATTTCCTGCATTTCACGCATATATAAAAATACTTTGACCAAAAATAACTCTTCTGAGAATGGACGGTAAATCACACGAAGAGTATCCTCGATCGCGTTGCGATCGACGCCGCCGTGCAGGAACCACTTCGGCGTGGAAGGAACCTAGAAAGGAAGCGACGAGCCGTAGCAGAAAATCCTCGTGCTTCTCCACTCTCTTCGCTTCCCATCCTTCCTCTTCTCGAGACGCAACTTATGCACATGCATAATGCACTCGCGCCCGAACATCTACGCGGCGATCGCCGTGCGGCTGGATTCCACCTACGTCAGAGAGGAGAGAGAGAGAGAGAGAGAGAGACTCCAACATCTCTCGCCAGTACCACCACCGACGTCGTCATCGTCATCGCAACTGGCGCCGTAAACGCAACTAAAAGAAGCAGCACCGGCTTACAACCAGCAAGAGACGACCAGACATCCCCGACGAACCGGAGAAAGAAAAAGAAAAGATCTCGCGAACAAGAGGAATCGAATACACAATCGACGTAGCTTTCTTTCAGCACATTGTCGAGTGTGTTCTCTCTCGATCAAAAAGATCATTCGGAAATATAGTTTTTGTCGTTCGCTTCGAAGCAGAATATAAATTTCGTATCGAATTTACTCGCGTCCGAGAGAAGCGAAACGGGGGGATTGTCTTGTTTTCCGCGTTTCCGCTACGGCCTACGAGTATCGCCGCTCGTTTCAGGAAGAGATCCTTGTAACCGGATCGACCTTTAACTTCTCTCGTTACAATAATGGAACCCGGTCGAAGGGCCGGTCGCACGGTAATTGGAAATTACCGTGTCGTCGCGCATGGCCGGGTCACGAGTGCGCGCTCTTCGAGAGCGAGCGCTCGCGCGCCAACAAAAATGCGCTCTTCATTGGCGCCGAGCGAATTGTGATATCTCTTCCGGTGCGCGCAGAGCGATATTTATTTATCGCAGATGACCCCGTGGTTTCGTTCGGAATGACCTGAGAGACACGGCCCGCGCAGTTTCGCGCGAAAAAAACGCGCGAGCGAAAGCGAGAGATCGTTTCGCTCTCGCGGGAGAAGAAGAGAAATCTCTCTCTTTCTATTATTTTTGATCGGCGCGGGTCTACGCCACTGCGTATATACGGAGAGAAACAAACGTTCGTTTCGGCGCCGTCGGCGGGCGCGGAGGCCAACCGATTTTTCTCGCGAGTATTTTCGCTCTTTATCTGCGACAAAGAAGTTAAAAGCGCGTCTGCGTGGATAAAAGCGTTTAATGAACGCGTTGAAGAACCCGTCGTCTTCAAAGCTTTCGTGTTTCTGATACAATATCGAAAACGACTCGGCAACTTCTCGATCCGAAGCGTCAGAATGTGAAGTGCAAAATATATTTTATGAATACTTAGAGATACAATTGCTTCCTCTCGACGTATAAGTGCGTCTAGGAAACTGAAAAATCATGGCGAGCCACTTCAGACGTCTCAAAAGCAATGTATGTGTATTTTTCTCGCAATCCCGTGAAAAAGTAGAGCATTCAACGAGCCACTTGCGTGGGATAATTAGGTTGGACCCCGAGCGGGATCGCGAAGGAGAGAAAGTAGTGTTGTGTGTGTGTGTGTGTGTGTGTTTGCGGGTGCGCTTATGATCGCGGGCAGCATCTGCGTCTGTTTACGACGGAATTTGCCGCCGATGTCGCAAGGCTGAACCACTGACTGCACACTCCAGCCGTCGTCTCTCGTTCATAAATACATCGACGACGCCTGCATTCCGTAAATTCGACTCGGTATCATTAACGACTCCCAATAAAATATATCAACGTGCGCGTCGCGTCTGATTATCCGCGCATAAATTACCGAGGTAATGCTGAAACTGTATTAAAAATGATTAAAGATTTTCGTATACAAGAAATTATGATAAACTACCTCGTCGTATTTCACATGGGGGAATGAGAGAAAAAAACGATGTTGTAAAAAACGTTGTTGAGATCAAGTTTTATTTTTATTATTAGCGTTATTTATTCTCAGCCGGAATTGCATTTCCTCAAAAATGACATAAACAGCGCAATAACAGAATCGTTAAATTTAAAGCGCAAAGAAAAGAAATAATATATACGTACGTAGAGAAAAAAATTTTTATATATAGAAAAAAATATTCTTGAACCAGATGTAATAAAATTATAGATGGGAGATTTAAAACTACATTTCAAACTTCGAATGCACGCGCTATAAATATATTTCAAAACAATTTTTGTAAGAGTTCAGTACGTGACATACACATGACAATACCGAACTCAAACTCGATCAATATCAAACTTCGCTTACAGCGATGCTCGACATTTTTTTTTTTTTTTTTTTTTTTTTTTGAAGGAGGAGGAAAAAAAAACTGGTTCTAGTTGGTCGTCGAAGGCAGCTGAGTCCCGCGAATAGACGAGAGCGGCCGCGACTATCCTTGGCCACGATCTGCCGGCAAAGATATCTCGCTCGGTGCTAATTGTCGGTACTAATTGCTTGTCACCGGCGCGCGGAATACTCGCACGTACGCTTCTCCGTACGACACCGAACGCTCTTGGGAATACGAGACACGTATCGCGCGTGATGACTGTCGATTCCACAAAGGATCATTCCGACAAAGAACATTCCGCGAAAGTTTGCGCAGACGGGGCGCGTCTTCACCGGATCTCTCGTCTCGTGAGGTCTTAGCATCGCGGAAAGCGAACGTCGTCGTGTTGGCTACCGTTATAACTTCGTCGCCGATAAATACGACGGATTTAATTTCAAGACTTTCATATTGTATTTTTTATAATCAGTCGTACGTAGGATTTTTATTGTACCCGTCATATTCTTATCGCGAATAACAATAGAAATAAAATAAAATATATTAGCGCCGGAAGATCCTCGGCGAAGAGTTTGATTCCCATGACACGAGACACCCGGGTACAATCACGTGGCTCGGATCCCACGGAGATATCGCGCGCATCTCTTCACGGAATTTTATAATATTCAAACTGAAGACAAAAAAAAAAAAAATCTAAACCGCATCGCCAAGCTCTTTTCTCTCTGGCAAGAAAAAAGATTGAAAAATATATGTTACAGTCAATCTTACATCGTGTAATGAGAAAATTCTCATTGCATTTACGTAACACGAAAAGAGATCGTTTTTCACTTATATTAGCGGAGGAATGAGACCTCGCGAGAAACGGGAGATCGACGATCGATCCCGTCGCGAATCTAAAATTCTCGATGAAACATCGGAACATCGGATAGGAAAGGCACAGCACACAGAACTCCGTCCTATCGATACGGCGCTAATATTATTCATGAGGCTTTCACGGGTACTGGCAGGTATTACGGCGAGAGGGAGATTCCCCGACGTGAATTCTATTTCGCGACGTCGGCGCTCGTCACCGACGGAGGAGAAGAAGTCCGGCGCGCGGCGGGATCGCATAGGAGCGACCTGGATAAACCGTCGGTTCGCGCTTGAAAGTTCAATCTCAAGCGCGAACTCATTTAACTTCTATCTATCGCTCGGCTATCGTCGAATATGCACTTTTATTCACTGTCATATGAAAACGTTATGTCTATCTATGGATTCTTCACTTTATCTCACGCGCACATACGTATGTATGTGTATGTGTATATATATATTTAGTATTCTCTTCATCTCTCGCGGTTGCCTGAAAGGTCAAGTCTCGACTTTCCAACGCGCATCGCACGCGGACCGCACGTTGACGATCGAGCGGGTGTCTGTTCGCCGCGCGATCATCAAAGCCGCAATCAAAGATAACTCGGAAAAGCCGCGCGAGGTCGTCGGCTATCGTGACGTTCAAAATCAATTATCCGCGCGAGTTGCGACGTTGCTTAACGATTTCTGTTTATAGATCTCTCATTCTCTACTTCTCTCTATATACAACGGCAATAAATTTCCCGGTCGCGCGTCATTGTTGACTTTGATGGCTCGTTATTTGCGACACTGTCCTCGGCGCGATACGTTGACATCTTTCGTTCGCCAGGCGCGTTCGCAATAAAATCGGTACGTCTTACTTTTGCGTCGCGCCAAGCCGCGACGCGACCGCGGCGCCGACGACCTCAACGGCGAGACTCTTCCGGCTCGGCACGCAACGCCGAGGGCCCTCGAGGGAAAAATCTTATCGTCGATTTACGAGCTTGACGCGCGCCCGGCCGGTCGCTCGCGCGCGTCCGGGAGCTCTCTTCGGACTCTCTCGTTCCATTTCGAGCCTCCTATTCGGTGCGGAGAGAGAACGCACGTGGTGGTTCCCTTTTGAAGATCGAAACTTTTATCGTCGCGCCGCCGAGAGTTTGCATGCGTGAGTAAAATTAGAGCCTGCGCCCAGAGAAAGGGGGTGGTGGGGAGAAAAAGAGAAAAACGCGATATGATAAAAGCCGGTTAAGTGGAGGCTTGTCGGGTGGTTCGCCATGTGACAACTATAAATACCCGAATAAACTTGTCGGGCTACTCGCATAAATTAAGGAACTTTAACGCCGACGAAATTTCTATTTATGCGAATATCGTGTAGTCTGTTTGTTTGCCTTTTTTTTTCTTCTTGTCTGAGCGATATTTCGTGCGCGCGCGTTGAATCCGCGAAATCCCCCGGAGCGCGGATTATTTGCACAACGAGAGAGACGCAATTCGACGACGATTTCACGAAGTATGCAAATTATCGGCTACCATAAAGAACGATATGATGTGTGTAAATGCGTGCGTATGCATGCGTGTACATACGTGCGTCACGCCGCATGCAGCACACGTGCGGGTCTCTCGCGTTACGATTTACGATCTTAGAATTAGACACAATAGCCGCTCGCGAGTCTCGCGCCTAATAATCGCTTTGTCGCCGTATACGGGACGTCAGGATTAATGTCGGTATTGCCGCGCGCGTTGCCGAGCATTGCTCAGAATTTGCAAACATCGCGAAACCGTAAAAGGACATCGCCGTCCGAAAGAAATAACAAGGTTTTCATAACATCCGCGTTCGCCTCGTTAAAGTCGGATGAGTCCGCGACCCTCGCTGTCGCACGGAGAAGATTTAAGATCCCGCGAAATCCTTCCTCTTTAGATTGTGAGAATCACTTCCGCGGGAAAATACGGGAATTTCAACTCAAATTCGCCGGGAAGCAAAGTGGCGGCGTAGCGAAGTGAAAGTTGTATCGCGCGGTTTCAAATTTCACGCGACGAAATTCGAGAGAGGGATCAGCTTTAATCGCGTTTGACGTGACACGTGGTGCGAATCGGCTTGAAATCCACTTCGGGATAAAATCGATCTCCCGGTCTGTAATTAGAGGCTCGCAAATGGCGCGCGCGTTTGTCGGCGCCCGTTTTGAATTCACGACGTGTATATATTCCATATACACATGTGCGTTCGCACGCCTTCTTCTCTTCGTTTTTTTTTTTTTTTTTATTGCTTTTTTTGTACTTCTCTCCCTTTCTTCGTTTGCGATACGTGGTTGGGGCGCAGACTCTCGCACCCTGACCTACACGCTAATTAACGAATTATCATTCGACAGCGCGCGAGGCAGCGGCGGCGCGACTTTATTTGGTCGCGCCAGGTGTTACGATGCCGGCGTTGATTTAGCAATTTCTAAGCGCCACGAATCGCCAAGTAATCGCTCGTCGCCCTCGGCACTTTCCATTATCGGCTTACTCTCGAGAGAGGCCACGAGGATAAAGTGGAAAGAGACACACACACACACACACAACCTCCTCCACCGCCGCTGCCGACACCACCAATCTTTCTGTGCTCTTCAGTTTTCTTGCAAAATTCGACGCGGCGCGGATGAAAGCGCGCCGAGCGTGGGAAATCCGAATTGTATCTCGCACCTCGGTAACAGAAACGATTCCAGGATGATTACGAGAAAATTCATGCGCTGGTAGTGTCCATTAATCTTCTAGCGAATCCGAGACGGACACGTAAATCGCACGTGGTATTTTGCAGGCGCGCAATCTGTCTCATTGTTTATTTTTAAGAGAGAGAGAGAGAAAGGGAAAAACGTACAATATAAAACGAAACATGTGTAGAAAATAATATATCGTTTTCGTATCGATTACGGAGAGAATCGGAATTTATACGTGCGATGAATTTCTGAATTTCTTGAATACACGCAAACGCGCGTGGGCATCTCCGCAAAGCAAAGTCGCGGGATTTGGTTTTGAGCGCGATTATATCACGTTTCATTCAATTGCAAAATGCGCGATTATATAGCGCGAGCACACCTGTTATTATCTATTAAAATGGCAGCATCTGTATCCACGTCGGATTACATGGTCGCGCGCGGTGACACAACCGTATTAATGTACAATCGCACGATTTCTCCCCGGTTTCGCCCCTGTGATCATTGTCAATATTATAATTCCGGCAGATACACATCGCGAATTAAAAGACACTTTGTTACGTAAGTTTGCAATCAGGTAGACGAGGAGATCTTCGCGAATGTTGTCGAAAGCGAATGTCATTGTTAAATATAAGAGAAATCAAAGAGAACTTTTTTTTAACTGAATAGACGATTAATTTGTTATCAAATATATCGAAAAAACACTTAATTTAATTCAAATGCATGGAGTAAGCTGTGAGAAGATTGCGCTAGAAGATTTCGCGCGGTTGTCCGAAAGTCGAGTCGCGTTTTTCCAAGTTTCCGTGTCTCGCAGAAAAAAGTCTTTGAAAGTGAATCATCGCGGCAGCTGTGCCACCGCTAATGTACACCTATTTATAGGATAAAAGCTGACATTCGTGAAAAAAAGTGTTCTATTCGCCATATAGGTAAGTAGATTCCAAGATCCAGGGCCGCGTTCTCTCCCTCCGTCTTCGGCGGTGTGTCGTGTCATTTTGATCGGACAAGCGCGAACACATCGTTCGAACACGCGCTCGATTTTTCTATTTTTAATCGTGTCGCTGTTCCGCCCTTTGATTCGTGAGACAGGAATCGTTAATTGATTTTGAATAACATCGAATGTGAAATGCCAATTTTCTCAATCGCAAAGTGTTTATTCATATAACAAT
>QVOB01005089.1:0-20777 GCA_014839585.1 Pseudomyrmex concolor
TTTATATTTCACTTTTTTGTTATCTAGACGACGGAGACGCTGTTAATATGCATTACATCTACCATTACATATCGACCAATATCGGAGCAGTGTGTAGATAGGAAAAGTGAGGAATTGGTAGTTTATAGACATGTATCAGTACATAATCAAAGACACGTATTATATATATTAGGTAACAATCGCGCATGTGTGCATCAGCACGGATCAGCTGATTGAACTGGTAATAGATGCTCGTAAAGGAGAGATGATAAAGGTTAAACACTATTATTGGCATTCATGTTTTACGTTACAAACACTCAAATGTTTTTGAATCTTATAAAAAATGATTACCATATATTTTTGTAGTACATTCATATGTGCATGAGTTATTTGAAGCATCGATGACAATAAACGGATAAGGTCATTTGTTTACGGTCGTGAAAGTTTATTTTTTTTGTCATAAAATAAGGCCGTTCAAATTCAATAAGCAATAGAATAAAAAGAAAACTGTCACATATCTTCTTAATAAAGTACCCGACATTTCTTATAATACATGCATTTGATTTGACGCTGTAACAACTAGTGGGCCATCAATACTCGCACGCCATTCCATCCTCGGTTTTAACTTTTATACACGTTGTATATATATTTTGGCGAGATATACGATACGCGAGTGCGCGAATTCCGGAGTGATACGTTGCGTCATCTGTCGGCGTTGGTGAATATAAGCTTAAAAATCCGCTGTTTGTCGATAAAAGGAAATCCACAACGGTTCCGACGTTCCCGATCGCACGATTAAAAACTGCGAGCTACGTCCGGACAACGACGAACAGATAACGCGATAAAAACGCGCTGTGTGTGTCGCAATCGTGAAATTTGTCGCGCGTGTACGTTTACTCATACGTTGAACCTGCCGTGCGCCATTCAAGGAAGTGCGCTTGACCACCGTAGTTGAGCTACGTTTAGAGAGCAGCCATCTTGCAATCCCTAATCAAAGTTCCACGGCTAGCGAGTATCGCGGTGTCTGGTTTGCGGCCAGTTAATATCCACACACTTTCGTCAAATGGCTTTAAAGAGAATTAACAAGGTACGTGAAGATCCGTCGCGTGCGTGCCGGCGTCGCGACGCGACCGGCCGTTGTGTGCCGCCTGCCGAGTCCCGGTGTCGTACGCCCTTAACATGATTTTGCCGTGTCTAGTGTCGGAGCAGTGTTGAGCGAGCGCTGAAGAAAACACGTCACGACAGCTATTTCGCTATCGACGCATAACGCGTGCACAATCAATGCAATCAGTATCGGCGATGGCGAGCACACCGACGCGCCGCGCAAATCATCGTCGTCGCCGTCGTCGTCGTCGCCTCTCTTCCTCTCTCTCTCTCTCTCTCTCTCTCTCTCTCTCTCTCTCTCTCTCTCTCTCTCTCTCTCTCTCTCTCTCTCTCTCTCTCCTCTCTGTCTCTCTGTCTTTCACCTTGCTTATAGCCAGGCTTGATCGCGTTGACAGTGAAAATGCAAAAGAATTTTGTGATCTTGCCCCGATAGGTCACCGGAAATAATGTGAATCATTGTGGACTCGCATACGTTTCTCTCACGCATGCACGCCGGTCTCTAGATTCACGGAATTTACTCCCTTAGGTGCTCTTTGCTAGTCTTTTGTGCCTTTTACACTTTACATTGCTGAGTGTAACTTCTTTTTGTGACTCATTGTGAGTTTTGCAATGTGCAGTAATAAGATAAAGTGAGTCATTTAATATTGTGTATCTATAATATGAGTGTCAATGATATTTGATTTGCAGTTGTATTATTAATCACTGAGTGGACTATGGTACAAAGCACATGGAAGACAAAGCTAAGATTAAGCTAATTTCAAGACCAATTAGGCTATAAAGTTTAGCAAAGGGCTATAACTTCTACTTTATTCAATATCTTGATTTCATCATCTTTGACATTTTGATGATATTAATAGTTGATATATTTATAGAGTTGTATGTTATGTGAGATATATATAATATACTTGTAACTAATATTCACATTTTTAAATTTTATCATAAAGATATTGTGCAAATAGAAAATTGACTTTTTATAAAAAGTTAATATGACATATATATTGATATATAGTTTTAATTGCTACATATGTGTGTATATATATATATATATATGCACATATATATGCACAAGAGATAGAAGGTCCTAGTCATATGTCAAGAATATGTTGGCATTATATATCTGTTTGGCATTATATATAGTGTTTATATATGTGTATATATAAACACTAAAACTCTTTACAAAATATTGGTACAATAATTAGAATTATTGCAATATAATACACAGAGGAAATTAATCTGATTCTTTGATTTGTTTTATTAATTGTTATTGTAATGAAACATCTTGTATAAATTATTTTATAAAAGATACAGTACAAATATTATACAATATTTATAAGTCTAGAAAAAACTTGGCATATCTTTTTTTATAAATATGTATACAAAGATTTGTTGAAATTTATATAAAAAGCATTTACTCTATTTTTATATTTTTTTATCTTTTTTAGGAACTTCAGGACCTTGGTAGAGATCCTCCAGCACAATGTTCAGCTGGACCTGTTGGAGATGATCGTAAGTAATAAGTCTAGCCACTAGATAACTATATGGTAGAATAATAAAAATAAGTAATATATTAATTTCTTCTAAGTTACAAACTACAGATACAAAATTAAACTAGTTTACTTTATTTTGATTATATTCCTAAATATGATCATTTTCTAGCATCATAATTATAATAATTTACTGATGCTATATGATTTCTTAATAATTTGCACGTAATTGATCCAATATTTTTCCAGTATTCCACTGGCAGGCAACTATTATGGGACCAGTAAGTACTACTTATTTTTATATAATTACGTAAAGCTTATAATATCTTTAAATTATTTTGTTTTTAATAAAAGATTCTTTTTTTTATTCTCATAAAATATAATTAAAAATCTATTGATTTGTTAGTGACTATATAGTAACAGTCATTTATTAATAAACATAATACTAATAAATATGTATTATATACATCAAGAAAATAACATTTTCTATAAAATTATCTTTATAGAATAAATCTAACAATTGGATATTTCTGCTTTATTTCAGCCTGACAGTCCATATCAAGGAGGAGTATTTTTCCTAACAATACACTTTCCAACAGATTATCCATTTAAACCACCTAAGGTACGTAACATTACTTAGAAATGTGGTTTAATTTTACAGGAATAGAAAACGGATAGCATTAATCATTTGTGATTGTGTTTCTTAACACACAGGTGGCATTTACTACTAGAATCTATCATCCTAATATAAACAGTAATGGAAGTATTTGTCTGGACATATTAAGATCGCAGTGGTCTCCTGCACTCACTATATCAAAAGGTACAAACATATTTTGTATGACATGCATTTCAAAGAATATAAAAGCGGCTCTTTAACATTACCTATTCCTATTCTTATGTTTCAGTTTTACTGTCAATATGCTCCTTGCTATGCGATCCAAATCCAGACGATCCGTTGGTACCAGAGATAGCCAGGATATACAAAACTGATAGGGAGAAGTATAATGAACTGGCACGTGAGTGGACGCGCAAGTATGCCATGTGATGCGCCAATCTTCGTTGACTACAACATCCAAACACCACCATGAAACAGTCCCAGCCTATTGCCACTTACGCATCAGCACCGATTCAAATTAGCTATGGCTCGTATACTTTTAAACTTAAGCCGGTATTCGGGCCCGAGGAATCCTCAGGCGAACGTGATCGATCTGAACTTCCCATGATGCGGGAAGCCCGCGAATATTAAAACGTTGCCTCAATGGCAATTCAGGCAATTTTAAAGGTGGTCATCCGTCATTACATATACCGAATCAGACGATAAAACATTCGCTTTGTTTTTTCACAAATAAAAAAAAAGGAAGTGGAAGTATAGGAGAGTGAAAGTAGGATTTGTATTTGAATCTAGATTAATTTCTAATTAATGTGCTTATAATAATTGTAATATTATGACACCTACTTTCTCAGTGAAAATGAAAAGCATTGAACTGACAGCACATCGATTGTTAGTCTTAACGCAAGTGAGCAATGTTGCCCGTCCCCTTGGAACGAGATGGCGTCATTCTTTTGTAAGACTGGGCTATATATATTATATATATATATATATAAATATTATTGAAACGTGTATGCTTTGTTCAATCATTAAAATTCCTTACACCTAACAAATTCTACGAGTAACTCTAAATTTGTGCTTTTGGTTCCTGTGTGTGTGTGTGTGCGTGTGTAGTAATTTAATTATGCATTATCATTAATGAAACAGTTAAAGACCGTGAGACTTTAAGTAATCAGACGTATATATACAAACACTGAATATGAAAATATGGCGTCTAAATATCTGACCGCTGGCGCATGTACCTGCAGTTTTCGCGGGTCTGTAGGATTCATTATGTTGTGATTTTACCGGAGTCAAACGGATCGTCTGTATCACGAGTTTGTACTCCTTTTCGACTTTATGCTGATGCGGAAAACATAGTCGTTGGTATCGCTGTTTATTGATAATAAATAATATCAGAGGGAGCGATTAAATTCCGATTATTATTTAAATTTATACCACGTTATATATACATATAAATTAGGCAAGTACATCAACGGCGCGAGATGAATGCCATTGGACTTTCGATATTCCACTGGCAACTCATCTCGCATTATAGTGCATGATAAATACGCGATATTAAGTTATGTGCGAGTCAGGAATTCGCACTGTTCGTCGTTCGCGTCGCGACGTTGTTTTACTCACATCAATACTTTTACTATTGTTTTGCGTGCTGATGTTTCTTTAAACAGCGATTTTTTATTTAGTTTTCACGGCCAGATGGTTTTTCTTTCGTTTAATAATGTAAACGCGTACAATTGCGACACACGATCGTATTGTCCATTGCTGGACGAACTATAGACTTAAAAAATGCAATCCGTTATTTGAACATTGCGATTTCAATATTGTATTTCCGATATATTGTGGCTGTAAAGGGTAAGACGATGTTATAATTGCATCATTTCTTAAATGAACAAAATATGTTAAATTGTCTTATTCAGCGATAGTTTGTTTAAGATTACATAAAACTACATAAGTGCACTGTTTGATGGTGCTAGGCAGTGTGTTTTGGCTTCTAATTATAGATGAATAAAATCTGATATGTCATACGAAAATACGATTACTTAATTAGTACGTAAGTGTAACAACTTTGTCTCGTGAATCATGTAAAGCACGCGTTAGAGCGAAGTAAAGTTTTGATGTAATCGGTGCTTAAATATGGCAAGATGGGGCGACTAAAGAAACTTATGGGAAGACAAATCGATTAGTATGTAACGCGGCGGACCGCTCTGTTTACGCCGACCTTGTCTCATACAAACGTGTATTTGCTGTAATTTAATTACGAGTATAAACGCGTCGAATTGGGTATATTAAAGTTATAGCTCTCGAGAGGAAAAAAGAAAAAAAATTGATTATTATTCACCTCTAGTAGAAGATGACTATTCATGTGTATAATTAATTATTACTCTACCGCAATAATATGAACATTTTTAATAACTTATCTTGTGTATAATACTTTAGCATTAGCCCTTTATATAATAAAGTCCACGTGATGATAAGGTAATACAGCGAATCTTTCCTTTCTTTGCGGCCGACCACAACCCGAGTGTGCGCATGATAAGCGGATAATATCACAATACACGTCGGCTATGTCTCGCTTATATGTAGTATCTATAGCTATCATATTTCTCATCGTATATAAGCTTCGTGTAACTGAAGATTCGTGCTATAACAGCAAAAATATCTTACCTACTTGATTTTTTTTTTAACAAAAAAACGTCTTAGTCACTAGAGAATCTTTCGACATATCTTTTTTAATTTTTTAATATCAACTTCGATATATATGTAAATGTAAAATAATTCGACGAAAATGTTTTTTTGCGCTCAAAATCAAAATATTAAAACTTTTATAGAATCGTAAATAACTTATGTTTTATAAACGCAAGATATGTGTAGATAGTTGTAACAAAGCAACAATAAAAAATTTAGAAATCTTATTTAAATATATATTAGAGCATAATAAAAAAAGATAAACAAAAGTATTAGAAATTTTGTATAATCTAACTATAAAAGTATGATTCGAAAACATTGCGAATAAAAGTTATACGTAAGATTAAAAACTGAAATAAACGTTTTCAAAAAAAAAACTTATAAAAAAATCTTTCGAAGATAAAAGAGCGATCCATGTATGTAGATGTGTAAGAAATAATTATACACTGATGAAATTGCTTCAAATTAATCTTTTATTATGTATTCAATATATATTGTGCGTAAATATCGCAGTTAATGCGAAGGCTACTCGATAATATCAAATTCACGGAAAACTGGCTCCCGACACTCGTCCAAGCAGTGAAAGTGCCAGCACCGTCTCTTTTTGCGTCTCCTGCATGAACGCGGGGAGAAACTGTTGGTTCCTATAAGCGTGTGTTCTTCGCGCGCTTCGAGAGCGACCTTGTTTGACGTAGTGCCAATCGTCGTTGTCGTCGTCTTCGTCGTCTTTGTCGTCGTTGTCATCGTCGTCGTCATCATCGCCGTCACCTCCTCCGCTGGCCTGCGCTGGCCGCTGCTACAGCTGCTGTTTTGCAATCTGGCTACTCACTGTCAGTGTTCTGCTCGGCGCGCTCGGTGCAGTCGATTGAATCGCGTTGCGGCTTGATTCGCGCAGATCGAGGCGCACGTGAAGACTGTACCGATGTGCCGATAGACCGTCTACGAGACATTGATGACTTCGTTTCAACTGTCAGTAAAACCGTCGATTACCGTTTTAAGAGGTATGTAGTCGCTTTTCTGTTAAAAAATTGCTGTAAAAAAATGGAATTTTTTAAAGTTCTATAAGTTCTTTAGCACATATTCATTTACTTGTCAGCCGAACAAAAGAATAGTTTTTATTTGCAATGAGACTTTATATCGCGAAGACTGATTATTAGATGTTATAAGTGTTTTTGAAAATATAATGGCATGTATAAGAATAAGAAGACACATATAAGAAGTTCAATGTTTTACATCGAATGTGTGGAAATTTTATATATAATGTGTTCAACTCTCTCTATAAAGTCAATTTCCAATTGTTCAAGAAGTTCCGTCTCCTCAAAAGTTTATATGTTTTTACATTTGCATTTTAGTGCAATAACGTGAATAATTAAATTAAGTGATAACAAACAAATTTCTTATGCGTTAAAGATAAAGTTAGACGCTCACTTCGCTCGATGGATTCAATGTCATATTCTTGCCACGGCTCTACGTAATAATTGAACTTTGCTCTCAAAAGAATTAAAAATGCTATCGCTATGAATAATTTAAAAACTGATATATGCGCGGGTCATTAGCTCGACCTTCATCAAAACCGCATAATATATGTATACATGTGATAAAAACGTGCTAGACGTGTGACTGTTGTATCATTTTTTGATACCGCACAATTAAGTTGTTGCACGATATAGTTTTAATTATCCGTAGTAACAAATATTTATTACGCAACAATTATGATATGATTCATTGCATATATATAATGAATGAGAAGATAAAAACGTGTAAAAGTAAATCTATTGGTGTTGTGGTTTACACTGCCAATTATTTCACAAATATATTAATTTGACACATGACAAAATACATATAATATTACTTAAATATTTTATAGAGAGAAAGAAAGATATTATTACTTTTTGCTTATTAAGTTTGTTTCGTATAACATGTGTATATATACGAAACTAATGATCTTCATCCATAATGTAAAAAAATCGAAACTTTATATTTGTACAAATCGTTACGCAGACGTACTTCAAATTACTTCCTACTCGTAGTGAGTGAAAATACAATTCGCGCGATAGAACTTTTCACCAAGTGTAGACGTACGATCTCAACAGATTCTAAAGAGCGCCTTCGACTTTCTCGTAGATTAAAGTAGTCGCGCGATATAGAGAGAGTGAAACAGGATCTCCTCTCGTTATACACGCGAGAAGACAAAAAACATCACGAATCTCGGGACACACTTTTTGTTATCACTTAACGTTATCCTTACATTAGTGGTCGCATGCATACATTTGCAAACCCTTCTTCTGTATATGTTGAATTAACGATTAGAAATTTGTAAGTAAAATCAAAATGTCTATTCTTTTTGGTCCGATCGTGAGATTTCTAATTGAGCGATTTCGCGTGGCTTTCAAGGTAATCGCGCGTTTCTCAATTTTCATCCTCGTTTAGTTTTCGCAATGCGATTTCGTCTCGCAAACTTGGCACATCAACTAGACACCAACTCTTTATTCGAGTGCGAGCAAACTTGCTTCTAATTAGATCGCTTCGCGTAAGAAAGCATTCCTCTGTTTACGATGGTTCTTGCTTACCTTTCATTTGCGAGCAGTCTCCTTTTGCGAAAAAGTTACGTGTATCACAACATCAAGCGAAACAACAAACTTTACAAATTTAAAAATTTCATGTGTGATATTTTCTTAAAATGTTTGTACTACATTCTATTTTTAATTTTATATGTTCTGTTTCAAATAAAATTATATAACGCGTCGCACATTCTTGATTAACGACAATGCAAGATTATTATCGCAACAATATTACTTCGATAAAAGCAATTGTTTTTAATATTTTCATTATCTTTCAGGAAACAGGTGTTGAATAAAAAGTCCACGCTGCTTGAATAATGAAACTACTTGCGGGCGTGGAAGAGGTTACCGACCACTGTGAAAAAGAATCCAATAATGGCCAACTACACAACAATAATAGTCATGAAAGGCAATCTGCGACAGAATTGGCACAAGACGCGAGCAAGCCGCTCGTCAACAAGGTTGGTCAACGTCTATCCACATATAAAAAACGTATTTATTGAAAATTTTAACTATACATACAAATTATAAAACTTACAAAAGAGAAAGTTTTTAAGTAATAAACTAGAGAAAACTGAAACAACAAGTTAGAATTAATAATTCGCAATGAATGCCATGCAATATATATAATATCATGCGATTTCTCATGCGCGAAGTTGGTATAGTTCACTGCAGTCAACACAACTAAAGATACAACACTTTGCGGAAAAGTCGTGAGTGATCAATAGCTTGATTTTGGAGACGGTAGCGCGCTAGGGCGTTATATCTGATATGCTCCACTTCTTCTTAATGTTGTCCACTTCCGTTTTGTAAACTGAAGACACGCAACTACGACTTTCTAGACTGCGCAAGAATCTCTGTGATTTTGCATTTTTCTTTTTTCCTGTTACACACATTACATGATGTTTCGTTTCCTTTGGCGAGCTGTCACACAAACACTACGTGCGATGATGAGCCAACGTTTGACATTTGTTCTTCTGAATGATGAAGCTTGTCAACAGCAATATGATTACTATCGCTATGTTTTTTTTCGGGTAGTTATCAATTGCCTCTTGTACATACCGCTTTTTGAAATTACATATCGGAAAAGTTAGTTATCTGACGATTCTTATTTGTTGTTGGGACGGTAAGCGTTCTAATCATGAGTTATAATACCAGTATAATAACTTGGAATCGATTTCGCTAGTACAGACTTAGTGGCTACGAAAGAGAAGAAAGCAGACAACGTAAACTTGACATACTCGGATGAAAGGCAGGTCCCGTTGTGGCCTACTTACCGCATTTGTATCTTTGCGAGAGATGTAGTGTGACTAAAACGTTCTTGCATCCTCTTTCCTTTCTCATGAAGAGTGTTTTCTGAGCGCAGCGAATTTTCAGTCTTTCCCCAATTTACTCGAATGACTTCGTATTGTGTTCGTTCTCGAACATCACTTTTAGCGAGACTATACGTATAATGGATTTTGGAAATATATTTTTAATATTTAAATATTTTTACTATTCAAAAAAATACTTATAACATTTATGTTACAGAAACTTATTCAATGCACAAGTATTTTTCTTTTTTTTTCTAATTACTTCATAGATTGCTTTTGATACGGAGTTTATTGTGTCGTTAAGTTTCCTTGTTTAGTAATAAACGTATATCAACTCAAATAAATAATATTCTTTTCAATCTGACTCGTATTGTCATCGAGAGAAAGTATCGCAGCTTTTATGTAGTGCGTGTATACGTACGCATGTAACATTTCTGTAAAAAATATTGAACATACACTTTTATTATCCATATTGCGAGAAAGTCTACAAAAACGTTACAAACGTTCCTTTGTGAACATAAAATGCTAAACATTCTTCCGGATTTATATAGTTCATTCTATATGTATATTTTTCGTCTCGAAACAGTCTTGCAACGATTCGACGGCTAAGAGAAAAATCACACCGGAAGAGGAAGAGAAGATGAGACGATTGCTTCGGTTCGAAGACGCGCCTGAATTTCTGCAGTATAATCCGTACATACTAAACGGTTATCGAGGCTGTTTGACGACCAAACTGTGTTTGGAGAGGTTGAATTTAATATTCTTTAGCGCATAATCGAGCGTCAAGTTCTTGATGATAATAAAATTAAAACTTTTTAAGCGACAGCGTGCGATATCTTACGGAATGACATTATATGTTCTAGTATATTCTGGTGGACGAACGAAACCGTGAACATATGGAGCCACATTTTTGGCTGGATGTTGTTTTTTGGTCTGACTTTGTACGATCTTTGTCTGCTGAATATTCACGCGCCATTTAGCGATAAAGTGATTGTTTCTTTGTTACTTCTTTGCTTTCAGGTATTTAAACGTTTATAAAATCTATACGCACGCGATTTATTAAAATAAAGAGAAAATAAATAATATTACTTTAGGTATGTATGATCCTCTCGTCCGTGTATCACACGTTTTCATGTCGAAGCGAAAAGGATTATTGGTGCTTCTTGTCCTTCGATTTATTCGGCATCGCTCTAAGTATGCTATCGATCTATATGTCGGGTGTCTACTACGCATTTTGGTGTCACAAGGTAAATGTTGTAATTTAATAAATAAAAAAATGAAAATTTGAAATATATTTATGTGTTATTTATGTTGAGTAATAAATCGGCTACAAATTGTCAAACTTTTTGCAGGAGCTGCAGCAATTCTATTTGATAACTGTGCTCGCAATTTTCATTTTCGCGATGGTGCTGCAGATACCCAGCCTAAACATTAACGGTAACATTAAGTTAGTTGTGTTCGTGAGCTGGGCGATCTATGGAGTGCTGCCGACGTTGCACTGGACCATCGCGATGGGCGGATTTGATAATCCAATCGTTCAAATGCTCATTCCGAGGGTGATAGGAATGTACATTATTAATGCAATAGCGTTCGCGTTCTATATGCTCAAAATACCCGAACGTTTTTGCCCAGGTAATTATTACCGGTCTTATCCGGTCGATATTCTCTGCTATACACTTTGCTGAATTATGCAATCTCATTGTACATTATTGTGCCAACTTAATGTTCGTAATCATCGTAGGCTGGGTAGACTACATTGGTTCGTCGCATCAATGGTGGCACGCGTTGGTTGTGTTGGCTCTTTACTACTGGCACAACACCGGAATGCTTTATGTAGAATATAGAATGAATCATGGATGTCCGAGCCGTCTAACATTATCATGACATATGGATTTTGACGACCAACCAGGTATAACGAAATAACAATCGCGATTCATCAATCGTGCGTTTTGATGGTATTGATTACAATTTTGCAATTTCGAGCACACACAAGCAAACATAGGTTTTCGGTCCATAAAATAACATAAGATTTCAAATATCAAATGTAAAAATAAAATATATTAGAAAATATTAAAAACTTATTAGTTTTAGAACTTATCGTTATTTCTTTTCGGAATAATAAAAGCGCTAAAAATATTACACAAAAAACCATTTTCTTCTTTTGATCTCTCAAAACGCTTACGCAGTTTTGTAATAATTTACAATTACTATAATTATTGAGATGAGTTTGAGGTTTGGGAAATTGCTTATACTTGTTACAGCATCTGTTCTCGTCATGGACTGCTCTTGCATGATGAAGGCGGATGCTTGGTCGTCTCGGGTTTTAGAACCACCGTTTTATGGTATCTTCAAGAATTCATCTTGCGAAATACGAAATCCACTGCGAGTGTACACACATCGATAGTCTTAATATATTTGTTTTCAGAAAATACATCTTGCAATTTCAAAGATGAAAATATTCTATGTGGATATATTTATTTAGTATCTTTATTTATGTCTACTTAAAAAAACAACGATTTTATTTATACATATATGTCTTCTTTTTTCCCTGATATTGTTAATCTTATAAAAGAATTAAAAATTCGTTCTATATATTTTTTATTATGTCTTTTACACAATATTTGTTTTAGAAATAATATAGAGGAGAAGAAAGAAATTAATTTTATTTCAAACAAAAATAAAATTTTTTAGCTGATATTGACGACGATGTGGTAATCATCGAAATCTCGATAACTAATTAGTCACGCAACACGACATTATGACATTGAAACGCGGTCAAAGTCAGGATGTTAAGCAACTTTGTAACTTTCATTAAACTCTCAGCACATACATATTTATTTACGCATGACTTGCACATTTTGCAATTCGCGTGCAACAAATGAGACCTGTGTAGCATAACAAAATCGCAACTTACGAGCAACAGCATAAACATCGTTCTCTTTATACATACATGTACATATATACACATATAATACCTATATATGTACGTGTATATTGACTCGTCTAATTTTCATAAAAATGTTGCATTATTCATTGTTTTTTCTCCAATTATGAGCAATTATAAATAGTTGGAAATATCTGTTGTTTAACGTTCCCTGAACATATTTCACTTTTCACTGTATAGTATCTATTGATGTGTAATAACTTAAGAAAGAAGAAAAAAAACTCTTTGAAACAAAAGTCTGAAGAAGCTGCCAGCAATGTTTTTCTCATTAAATTATTTAAAGCTCGAATCAGAGTCAATATAAGAATTGGACATCGACCGTTCAAAATATCGATTGTATCAATATATGATTCGATATATTTTGCGTATGCTTGGTAGATGTATGTAGAGTGACAAAACTACCGCAATCTACCGTGAGATGGCGCCACACATAAGAAAATCAAGCTGACGGTACTTCAAACTTCAGTTTATTTCTGCAAGTAATCGCGCGCGTACTTTTTACAGAAGTTTTCGTCATGAATTTATGTGAATTTTGTGTGAGAAACTTTCCAAAAAATCACAGAAGTAAAAATTTCTATTATTCCTGACAAGGTATGAAAGTAAATATGTATAGTTTGTAGTTGATATGTGTCGAAAAGTGCTTTTCGGAGTGTTTGACATTTTGTGTCTCTCAAAGTTTCTCCTTCTTTAAAATTCACTTCTTCTTCCATTATATCGATGTATGCAATATATAATATTAATATTATCATATTTATTATAACAATATAATAATATATAAATATATATATATTTATTACTCTTCGCTAATTATTAATATGAAATCCGTTAATATTTTGTCTAGCGTAATAAAATAATGATTTGGCGCGAAAGCTACGCGATATCCTTCTGTCTTACTGAAAGTCCTGTAATCTCTTCTACAATTCTTTTGCATTCACGAACGACTTTCACTTTTCCTCCGACGATGCGTCTAATCGAGCGATTCTTTATCCGTGCGAAAAAGAAGGAGCATGCACGCGCAGAAAAGAGCAGCTTGGAGACGATAGAATTTACGTAGCACTTAATCCCGCCGCTTAGAAAGCCTCGGCAAAATCACCCTACTTCACATTCTCGAGTACCTGTTTCTCTCCGTTGCTCTATGCCTCCTTCCTCGCCACTTATCATCATGAACATCCTTGCTTCTCATTCAAGCATCGCTTGTTCGCATTTTTTATTAGTTGCCGAGAAGCAATATTTCCGAAAAGTATAGTTTGTTAGTGTTATATCATTTTTTATGCCGTATTATTTATGACATAAGATAGCAAAAAAGTTTTGATATAAAAATAATAAGAAAAATGCTTTTTGTAACAAACAATCGGTAATTGCAAGTGACTTTGATATTTTTATTTTGTTGACAATAATTTATAAAAGTTTTAAAATGTTGCTTCTCGTTTGATAGTATTATGATAATCTCAGATTCCTTCACTTCACATTACGAACTTATTACTTCACAGATTCAGTCACTTAACATTACAAATTAAAGCTTTATTTGTGAATATTATTAAATATATCAAACAATTATTACATTTTCACTTAACAAACAATGCAAAATTTTATTTCATTGTCAATTTTATACTAATCAGATACAATATTACATTTCTATTCGAATTATTCGGTAGGAAAGCATCTTGTCGAAATTCTTTGGTGCTTCGCAAAGATATCGCGAATCAGCTGCGAAGCCAATCTTTTAATCGTCAGTACTAAAATATTATAAGGCGCATAATCGCCCGCGATCGCGCCGAAATCCGCTGGGCTAATCTCTCTACCGTAAAAGCGGTTTTATGTACCTATTCGCCGGTAGCTCGGTACGGCCGCAGTTCTGGGCACTTTGCTGCTTTCCGAGATTTTAATGGCAGTCACACGGCAAAAGAGCTGATGGCAGAACGAGCGAGCTAGTACGAGTGTACACATTATTCCGTCGTCAGAGACAACAGAAACGTTAATCTCGGTCGCCAATTATCGGTTTTAGGCGGCACTCTTCGTTGTCTTTCGCCCGGCGTTTCGCTCGCGCTAAAAACCGTTCGCTCGCTCGCCTGCTCGCTTGTTCGCTCGAAAGAATGATTAAACGCGGCTCGATTCATCGATTATCGGCTTTGCGCCCCGAAGGGAAATCGTTTGCTCGCCCAGTACGTTCGTATATATATATATATATATATATATATATATATATATGTATATATGTATATATATACGTATACAGTCCTCGATTTATATCACAGACTTCAACAAGGTGTCTTAAATCGACCAATCTTAATTTTCAATTGTTTAACCGAGTTGGAATTTTAATGGACATAATATGTGTGTGTTGAACACTGAAGAAAATTGCAATAAATTCGAAATAAGAGTAACATAAATCTCTAATTTCAAAAAAAAATTTATTTATATATACATACATATTATATGTGAAATTATCTATCTATAAAATATAGATATTGAAATGCTTTACGCTTGTTTGTTCTTTAAACAATAATTAAACTTTTGTTTTGGTAGTGTGTCGCAGCGAAAGAACGCTCTGCTCACTTCTATATAATTTTTATGATCGTTATATAAAGGTGATACTATATATCCGTGAACATTTGCCTATATAGTAATTTATTTATCTGCGTGTGAGTCATTACAATTTGAAACTAAGTTTCGTTGAGCATGACTTTTGTCCGCATCCAACTAACGACGACTGGTAGCTCATGATTACGAGACAGATCACTGGATTATCCGAAAGCTCGGTTTCGCAAGCAGGAACTGAGAATAGGACGCTGAAGCAGTTTCCATTTCAGCCGGAAGGGTAACAATTCGGAGAGGAAGATAGTTGGAGAGTGACGAGTTTCCTTTTATTCTGCTAAAGGAAATCGTGCACGATGGAGACGGGTCGAGAGAAAAAAGGAAAAGAAGAGATAGGCGAGAAAGACGACAGTGAACAGGAGGGCAACATGACGTGTGCGAGTAAAAGAGAGAAAGGTAGGATGATGACGGGTGAGGAAGAGAAAAACCGTGGAAGAAACGCGACGAAGATGATGTGGGTAAAGAGGAAAGGACAGAGAGAAGGAAACGGGTAAAGAGAGTGAAAGGGGTGGGCACTGCATCCGGAAAAATAAAGGAAAGTAGCGTTGGTAATCCAGAGCGCGGCTTGGGTCTTACTGAGGCTTTCGCGGATGTTTATTGAGTCAGTACGCGCACGCGCTACATGCACAACACTATCATCTCATCTCATCCGGTCTTGTCTCATCGCGCGTGTATTTTTCCGTACTCTCTTTTCTTTCTCTCTCTCACTCTCTCTTTTTCTCTCACCCTTGATTCCACATCTATCGCGGTTTCCTTCTTTTCTCGCCATCTTCGCTTTTCTCTTTTTTTCTTTGTTCGCCACCTTATCCCATGCCTTTGAAACGTCCATTCAATCCTATCTCATCTGCTCGAGGTTACCTAGAACCTCCCGTCGCCCCATTTTCTCTAGACTCCTTCACTCATTTCTAACTCGCCGATCCTTTTCCTAAAAAGTCTCAACGCGCGCTTTAGTGTCTTGCTTGACACGCTTCAATAATTTGAAATGATATTTGATATGACTGACTCTAATATTAGATTTTCTTTCTGACATAATTATAATTTTCATGCTGCAATTCTGACATTGACTATTCTATCTGTTCTTTGATCTAAGTTTACTATTACAGAAATACGATTTATAAAAATACGATTAGTTATCATATAATCAGACGGTAATTTAAGTTATCATATAATCAGACGGTTTTTTTTATCTCTCTATTAGTTTAAATATGTCTTTTAAAAGTATTTTTAATCTTCTAGCAATTTTTTTCCCACTTATTACTGAAAACTGATATTAAAACAGATGAAATGTCACGTTCGCTTCCGTGTGACAATTACACTGATTGAGCTTACGGCTTACGCGATCGTGACTGCAAAGTACGAGCGATCAAAGCGACAATAGAGACGGGAGAGCATACGCCGCCACGAATCAAATAAATCTCAAGTGAAACACGTGCACGCGTATTCCCCTCGAAAGGGTTGTTTACATGGTGATAACCGGTGCATACGATATGAGATTATTGTAAAGATAGGAAACCGTATATATAACTTACAGTTGTAACCTACGCCACGTTGACACAAATACAAGAGCGACGAGAGAATCGCCGCGTGCTTTTTTTCCGTGCCGCTTCAATTATGTCGACGCGTATTTACGCAGCACTTACAGCACGTCGTTTTATGCGCGTCTTCATACGAAGCCTGTCGTCTTATTGACTTTTCTGTGCGGCGAATTATTGTTTTATACAGCGTTATCGCTTTACCAATTTGGTTTTGGTAAACGTAATATACATTTTTGAGTCTTTTTGAACCAATTATAATTGTCATACAAAGTTTTTTATTGATTTATTCTGCTTAATTTGAAAATTTTTCTATTAATGTATTTAAAATGCTCACACGTTATAAAACACATAAACAACTGCAAGTTATGTAATAACTTATAGTTATATTTGTAATTTTTTAGAGGCAGTAAAATTAAAACAATTTTTTCTCTGTTAAAACAGTTGAACGAACAATTATTAAATGCAATTATTGACACTTTTCGTATGCAATCTTATCGGAAACAATTGTTTAATTGTAAGACACGCAATCTTATGGCAAAGCATGAGAAATCCGATAAGACTATCGTTTTTAATAGCAATAAATATTACGTCAAACAGTCTCAGTTAAATTGTAAAAAGTCTTATAATCTGTAAAGTTCGTTTACTTCTGCTTATTTCGCAGAATTTAAGAGGATTTCGCGAAGGCTTTATTTGTCAAACAATAATACAGCCACAAGCGCGCTAATTGTCGATCTTCTTGCTTGTAGTGTCGAAGCGACGCAGGCCGGATAAAATTAGAAATAATCAACGAAGTTTAACCACTGCGAGTGCAGGGCAGGCGAGGATTGAGAGAGTGGTTTAAAAGCCACCTGTAACCGTTATTACTTTTTCGCTTTCTCGGATTGTTCGCCACGCACGTATCTACTTGCTAAACGACATTCTCATTGTAAACGAAACCTATTTTTTTCTTTTTTATATATATAATAAAATCAGTCTCTCCACTAAATAATAACACAAGATAGAAATATATAATACAAAAATACAATTTGCTCTTGCATAGATGATCAATAATCTATCAATTGGAACCGTTAATTAATCCGATAAAAGTTGCATGGTTAATAAATAATTTACTTTTTATAATATATATTAGAATATTGTAACATAAAAAAATTAATTTTTTTTGCTTAAAATACTTGTATTCAACAAATTGCTACTTTTTATTTATTTATTTTTTTTATACTTTTTTTTTTCTATCACGGATTTTAATCATATATTTTTATCCTCAATTTTTGTGAAAACATAGCGCAAGTCGTTTTCTCTCACAAACGACGGACACTCATTCTTTACTTAATTGCGAAAATCCGAGAGGTAGACCATCCTCAGCCTTACGAATGCCACGCTCGGTTAATGCACCACCTCCGTCGTGTTACTCAGGAAAACCGACGATTTTCTTTTCCTTTTCTTATTTTTTATCTGCCGTCTCTCCGCCACGTCGTTTTTCCTTCTCGTTTTCTTCGTATTCCGTTCGTTGCTTTCGGTGCTCACCGAAGAAAGAATTAGAAGCGCGGAGAACGTCGTCGACGACGTCGACTTACACCTTTCTCTTTCTACGACCCTTCCTCTTCTCTTCTTTTGCCTCCGTTATTCTCCACCTCGGTTTTCCTGCTACTCTATATCGGGGAGCCTCCATTAAATTCATTAGGCCATTAGTGGCTGCAACCCTCCAAGATGGCTCCCGTCGCTTGGCAACGCTCTGCTTTTCCACGCTTACCCTCTCTTTGCTTCTCTCTCTCTCTCTCTCTCTCTCTCTCTTTCTTTCTCCTTCTCTTTCTCTGTCTCTCTCTCCCTCGATTTTCCCTCCGTTTCTCTCCATTACTCTCTATCTCTTAGGTCCAAGCTCTCTCTCTCTCTCTCTCTCTTTCTCTCTCTTGTATTAGTCCTAGGTCTTCTTCTCATCTCTCTTGCACTTTCAGCGAGTTACCGCTCGCTCTCTGGAGCGGGTTGGTCTTGTCGGGTGTAATTAGATTCAACGAGCGAGACTTGGGGAGGGCAGAAGATAGCTGCTTTGGAGAAGGTGGTTCAGGAAGTTAGCCTTGCTCTCAAGATACGTCGCTGAAGAGGGCCATTGCCAGAAGATGGCCAGAGGTTTCTCTTGTTTCTTCTCACAATATCCCAGTCAACTATTTTCAATCTTCTTTATTACTCCCTTTGTCAGTTTTGACGTGCACGCACAAACTTCCAAAATTGTTTGCTTGCGCTTTCGGCGAGTAAATTTTATTATTACTCTCTCACGAGGCAATTGTACGTCATCCTTATCCACTGTCAAACAAATCCTCTCACATAGATATAAACGAAGAGATGAGGATTTACGCGAACGTTAATTAATATTATAGAAATAATTGCGAGAATTTTTCATTGTCTGTAAGAGTTATGTAGATTAAGTAATTAAATATTATTTTTCAACGTGGAGAAATTAATATTGAAATGATATGAAATTAAAACATTTATTATTTGTTGTGGAAAATATTATGTTTGTATAATCAATCAACAAGATAAAATATTGTAATATAGTGATTTCTTATATTTTCATGAAATATTTATGCCAATATTAAGTTTAAATATATATATATATATATATATATAATTGAAATTATAATATTATATTTGATAGAGAAAAATCATCTTTACAAATACCACAAGTGCAAAAGAATATAGTTTAAAATATTTTAAAAGTTTAAAATATTAATTTCAACAAATTATATCTACTGTTAATTGGTTTCTTTCAAAGAGATTTAATTTGTCGCTTTTCGGCGCGACCAGTTTGTTTTCTCAAGATTAAAGCATTTGTCGCATATAACGTAGATTTTGATGGAATGCGATAAAGTGATAACATAACTATGAAAAGATTAGACAAGTAAAGAGAACAGTGGACATTGTTGCATTTCTAAACACGGGCCGGAACGCACTCGTGCGCGCGAGCGGCTGTTTTCGGGGGTGGTAGAGCAAAGGGGACTCTTAAAATACTCCAAGAGCTTCTAAATCATGGAGGCTTAGTCGCCGTCGTGCGAGTAGGGATTACCTACCTTACTTCAAAGTGCCCTGCAGGTGCAGCCTCTCCGTTTCGAATCCTCTTCCACGACAGAACGTTGAATCATGATGCGTCAGTCGCATTTAACGACACCGTTTCGTGCATGCTCGTCGAATGCGCGTTCTTTTTATTTCGACAGTCACTCCGACGAAGGTATCAAGAAACTTGCTCTACGAAATTTTGTTTTAGTTCTGTACATGCGGATAAAATATTTCACGAAGAAAAGATCAGACATTCCGGAATGATATGCTCTGTTTGAAATTATTGTAGATCAAACGTAAAAATAAAAAAAGAATAAAGAACACTCTAAAGTAATTCAATTCCGAAAAATTTGAAAGCAATAATTCAGTTCCATTTGCATGACACAGTTTGTTCCCGAGTTTCAAGAGTGTTTCTCCGCTACTAAGTACCAGCAAATTTAAACGTGCGCTTATTTCCGTGAGATTCGTATCGCAAAGCGTTCCGAGTCTCGGCAAGGTAACGCCGGGTGAATCAGAATATTCGGAAGCGCGCGGTTAGCGATTACCATAAGAATTAAACGCGAGTGGAAATGCGCGGGAGTGAGAAAGAAAGAGAGCAGTTTTCTCTTTTCGACGGAGCAACGTCATTTCATTTTCGCGGCAAACGAAGCCGAGGAAGAATTTTCCCAATTCTCTAAGCCCTCGCCCTAAGCCCTCAATTTCACTAGAGTAAAAGCTCAACGGGAAGCGTGATAAAATGGCTTCTTATTCCCGCGTTTATATTCAATCTCAGCGCCGACGCCGCAGGCACAAAGGGCTCCATTTGAAACACGTTAGTCGATGCCGTATACGCTAGATAGACATACATACACACACACACACACATATGTATGTATATATATATATATATATATATATATATATATATATATATATA
>QVOB01005090.1:0-21908 GCA_014839585.1 Pseudomyrmex concolor
TGTGCGCGTGCGATAATATATATTGCACGGATAAAACAATATCGCATAAGCAAGACGGGAAATTTTTTCACCGGTATAGTGTATTTATATAAAAATACTGTCGTTGTGTCAACGCACACGACAAATTTGCATCCACGCTGCAGTCATCCACACATGGATGGTAGCCGGGCGTGGGAAGGAAAATATTACCGACGCGCGCGCGCGTTACTTTTGCCGGACTGGGAAGTTTTTCAAGCGCGAGAGTAACAACGCGGCCAACTTAGCTGTGAAAAATAATTGTACCGTCGCGACTAGAAAATAAATATTAGCGGATTGATGGTCTTGTAATGCGATAATCGATTATAAGTATTTTGCGTGGTTTCCTCATATTTCTCGATAACGTTAGCCGATCAATCGGTGACAACGCAAATTCTTCCGCAAAGTTAAGTTCTCGCTGTACTTTACAAAACAAAGAATTTTGTTATCGAAAAATTTAATGTTACTGAGATTTATCGGTATAAAAAAATTTGTTTGTGCCATAATATTGAATTAAATAAAAAAGCTGCGGTAAAAAAAGCAGAAAAACAATATTATTCACACGCGCAGAGAATTTGATGTAAAATATTCTTTGAAAAACAAGCGTTATTTATTTGTCTTTCAAAAATGAGATTGAGATACTTGAGAAGGCAAGAATAATCGTTGCGAACAATTGTGTCGTGTGTGAGCAACAAGAAAGAGCTTTCTTGTCGTTCGAAGAATGCGCAAAGCGAACGGACGACGTGATATAAGCTAGTTACGACAGGAGGAAAGAGCAAAAATAATTACGGCGGTGTTTGCAGCAGCAGTAGTGGTAATAGTACAAGTTATCGCGTGACCCGGCGCAAAAAGCATATTCGAATCATTACTGACACGCCACATTGCTCCGCACTCGGGGCAAACTCCTGTTACAACGATCGTCTACACACGCTCGTCTATTTTATATATATATATATATATATATATATGTATGTACGTTATGTACAACATGTATGTGTGAAAACAAACGGGCGTGTTTGTGAAAGGCCATTTCAAATATGTACGTACATATATACATACATGTAATAGCGTTTAAAAGAAAATTGCAAGAACGCGGAACCAAACAATTGTTGGCCGTTCCGCGGGACAGCGCGTGCAGCGTCTCGAAAAATATTACGCGGTTAGGCCGTAATAGCGCGCATAGTTACAATACATCGACCTGGAATTCAACGAGATTAAATCTTTGTGTGTGTTTGTATGTGTGTATATACGTCGACAGAATTTCGCGTAAACTTTAATCGTCGACCCGAGAAGATGCAAAGAGAAAGAACGGCCGAGAAGGAAGGAGAGTACACGATATTATTATACGACTAGACGACGTCGTCGTACCGGAGAATCAAGCAACGCGTTTTAAAACGCCATTCTTATCTGGTGAAACGGGACAAAGAGAGAGAGAGCGTAATATAATACATGTAATATAAGACGCATGCACACACTGCATGTAGCCTACAATGTACGCCGTGTAATATCACGCGTACATTTTTCTACTCGTTGTTAAAATAACCCATAACTGTGCATGGTGTTTCTTTCAGTAAAACGAGAGAATGAAAGAATTCTTGTAACAGATACTTTTTCCTCTACTTTTTCCTTCTAAAAAAAAAAAAAATTCTCTTTATAAAGATTATTAACCAAGTACATTTCGGGATATTTAATTACATAAAGAAGCATTATACACACGCGCTTGTTGTCAGAGATATTTATCGTAAGAGATAAAAAAAAAAAAAAAAAAACATGCATTACATGTATTAAATCCACGTTGAATTCACGTAGATAAAAGCTAAAGAGTAACATGAGCACATCTTATCTGAAAGAAGAAAATCCTATTCACCGACACACGCCTATCGTTGACTTTCCGCGTGGTTTACGAGATAAAGTTTTATATATATGCATACATGTGTGTATAACGTATTCCCAAGATGACACTTGTTTTCTTATCGCTCGTAAAATGCAGAGACGCGCAGAGGTGCTGTAAACGTACAATTGAGCGATTTAATGCGTCGCGTGACCGGACGTATCAAATATTGGACTTGAAACACTTTTTGAAACACGATTGTAAAATAGAACGCTTTAGAAATTTTTGAGGGAAGAGAGCATTTTTTTTTTTCTAGAGAATATTCTGCTCTGTTTTCGTTGTGCGGTTAATGACGCGGAAATCGCGAAAAAAGTCGCAGTCGTACGAAATATTCTTTGTTCAAGCAATAGATCAAGTAATGTTTCTTTGCGAAAAATTCAGTATGTATGTACGTATAAGAGCCGTGACTCTTCGAGATCCAATTTCGGTCTTACGTAGCTACTTCGAAGATTGGCTTCGCGGAGGTTTTTAAGGATCATCTCTCGAGAAGTAGGTGATATAGTGAAACGAGGACGACATCATAGATACCAGGAGACGCGGAGTGAAACTCGCATCTTCGCAGGCAGTCAGTCTCGCCACCCACAACGGCAATGGAGAAGCTCTTTCTCTCTCTCTCTCTAGACGTTCTCGGATTTAATAACTGCACTTTTTCGCATCCGTGCGTACGCGCGATGTCGTTGTTACCGTGCCGTGGCACACTTTTACTACAATGAGCCTGGAAAATTTCTCTGAGCGAATCTGATTCTTGAAGCTCAGATCAAAATTGAGCACCGACCAAACCGTAACTTCTAAATTTGTATATTAAATTTTTTGATACGGCTTTTTGACATTTTCTGCTTTTCACTCACACGAGTCGATACGAGTGACTGTCAATCCATACTTTTCCGTATCAACACAAAAGCGTCATATTGCAACGTTTAACAACGTCATTCTTATGATGAATGATCATTTTGTATTTTAATCCGTTATGCTTTATATCTTTGAATTTATAACATATTGAAGAGAACTTAAATCAAAATTCAAAACATTTGTATATGAGGATTATTTTAACAGCGAGGATTTTGACAGCGGAGGATTTAAGGGTTATTTTAACAGCGAGGATTTTGACTAATTAAATAAATTGAATCTTGTTATACTTTAACTTTGATTGTACACAAAGCTTAAACAATAGTAACTACTAAAACAAGTAATGTGCTTTCTTAATTAAAAAAAAATATATTAAACACAAAACGCGATTTCTTTATCGTAAACTCCGTTTAGGATCGTATGAAAGACATTTTAATTTTTCTTTCTCGAAAAGAAAATCTTGTTTGTTTTGTTTTTTTTTTTTTTTTTTTAAAAAGATGCTACGCGACATAATCTCTGACCTCTTTTAAGACTACAAGACGTAATGCACTTGACGCAACAATGTATATTATCTCTCTCTCTCTCTCTCTCTTTCTCTCTGTTCTTTTGCACTTCATACTCAGAAATCACCTCCAGTGGTCAGATTTAATTACTTGAATCACGCGTTTGTGGCTTACGTACACACTCGTATGCAAAGCAAGTATGGGGTCATACCAAGCTCCTTCCTGTAAAGAGCGACATAATTACACGGTAGGACCGTACTGGAAGAGAATACGCATTTCTGTGTAGATCCTTTTCACGCTGTTTCAAGTCTGGAGAAACGGTTGTTATTACTGTGAACTCGTTCCTACATATTTGCTCATCAAATAGTGCTTGAAGGTGTCGGTTGGATGCAGTTTGTTTATTTATGTTCATTTCGTAAATCAGATCGACAGTCCAAGAAATGCTGAACGAACCGTAAATCGAGAGAAAATAGATGGCTCGACAAACACATTCGTTAATTAAATCTCGAAATGTAGGTCGCGGATATTTCGTGTAGGAATCGCCGATACGCGCGAGCACTATCGCATCGCGTCGCCTTATTGCTATTGTGTAATTTCCGGCAAACAATACCCAATAATAGTCTTTTCTCACGTTTTCTCTGCCGGTTCAGCGATTTTTTAATAATAAGATTGTCAAGCTTTGATCGCGCGATCTTCCTTATTTCTCGATGCTTTTTATTGCAAATTTCAAAAGCATATCAGGCCGGCTATTACTTCGGTTTTTTTACGCGAGAGATTCTCTATGAAGAGGATAGAAGCTTTCTCTCTTCTCGTTTTTTACGCTCCCACGTTCGTCGATCGGTAAACTTTCCGAGGAAAACTTGAAAACTCGATAAACGCGACATACATCGCGTATTCGAGAATATTATCTATGGTCAAGTAGATTTAACACTTATAACACACAGAGAGACGACTTTATTCTTTCCGCTTTTTTTTTCAGCTTAGTTAGTTCGCGCGTGCGCGAACACACACACACACATGTATGTAATATTTATATAGCGTGTCTATGCTCAGGTGGCGCGTTTAAAGTGCGATAGCATTTTCTTTTTGTTTTTTTACCGACACCATATTAATAACTCATCTGCTAGGAAATATCGGTTGATGTTAATCTGTTGCAGTGCAGACTTTTATTACAGTGGCAGGTTGAATTTCGCGATAAGAAAATTTTAAACAAACGCACGTGATATACATTTTGCTGTATATCTTTTTCATTATTTTTTTTACCATTTATCAGATGTTTTTTCATCTCTTTTCTTCTCTGTAATTTGTATTAAAGCGCATCATCGAGTCTTCTAATTATTGACGGCGCGGTAATGACACACGTGCTAACGTCAAGCAAGCGTAGTGTTAGAAATGAAACGTCGGTCATTTGGGGACGGAAGTAGCATCAAGTCGATCGGAAGTAGCCTCCGAGATGACTGACGGAAATGAGAAGGAAAACGCAACTCATCTCTCTCCGCGAGGACATAAACGGCAGTTGACAACTTTATGATCGGCCCGATTCTAGGTTTCTCACGCGCGTAATGACCAAGCGGACCAGGCGCATCATCGTCGTCGACAGATGCATCTCCGGGTATGAAAATATTTTTATGACCGAGCGATAACGCGAAAACTGGAAGTGAGATTTTTCACCGACAAATAAAACATTACGTTACCGCATCATTGCGAGATAGACGAGGTAGATTAAAGTTGACGCAATCTGCAAACCCGCAGCTTGTTATTCGCCGCTAATTTTCACCGGTGTGAAAATAAAGTGCGTAAAAATTATTTCGCGTATCGTCGCAACAAACTCGTTGCCAAATAAGGAATGACAAGTAAAATTATCGTTTCAGTGCCAGATTACGAGTCAACTAAAAAGAACATTCACTCGTATTGTTATATTATTAGTTTCATTATTAATTTTCTAACAATATATTGCATTCTGGACTTTAAATAATTTTGTTGTCTATAAATTTTTGATCAACATCCACATTCGCATGTACACACACAATTCAAAGGAATAAATAATAACGATGTTTCTTCAATAAACTAGTAGCGCTAGTAATGTTTTTTTTTTTATCAAAAAATGAGATAGAATTGTATCTGCGTAATACATACCCCGTGTGTATCACATATATATCTGCCGTCGGCCGTCGGCAAATTTCTTTTTTTTCTGCTAATAGTTTTAAAGTAGGGTTTAATCCTCATCTTATGCTGCGCATTGCTGTGATAGGTTCGAAGTATTATTTCGATGTTATATTTCGAATTATAGAAGATCAAGTTTTAAAAAAAGTGGTTCTATTCTAGATTCTATAAAGATAGGTTCATACAGGCTACAGAAAGAGCACTAAAGAAGACGCTAAATTTCGACTCGGGTATCTTTTTATATAAAAATAGTACCAGTAATAGAAATGAAGAAAAAAGACTTAACGAGCTTTACGCGCAACAAAAGCTCTGATTGCGACGTTCCAAGAAACTTCTCCCTAAAACGTCCGCGCTTTCGTATTTTGACTCCGAATCGTTTTTTGTACATCATTCCCCGATGTTATTTCATGTGACTCGTTTCGCCGTTGATTGTACATTGCTCTGGGCGAGCGCAGGGGAGGAGGGGATATGCTCGTTTGGAAAATATAACCGCGCGACGCGAATGACGCGGAAGCTTTACGGCCGCGTTACCCCGACGAATTTCGTGCGGATGTAATCGCGCGGGACACTCTCGTGATTGCGTTGGGGTAGGTTTCCTCTCTTTTTCTCTTTCCATCTCTAGCTCGCCTGACCGAGGTTGGCCTCGAGAGAGAGACCATCTGCTTTTACTATTTGACACACGCGCTCGCTTCTCGTTTTCCTTGCGTTAACGCTACGCGGGAACGTCCGCTTTTACGGACTTAGGTCGACGGTGACGAGATAGCGCAAATCGGGAAACCTCGGCAAATGGAATTCTACGCGTCCCAAACGTATAAGTGGAATATTGCATTTTCCCCCGGGAGGAAGTTTATTTTAGCAAAGAGTTGAAAGAGGCAAAAGGAAAGTTGGAAGTTTCGAAAATTTGTTTGAACTTCGGTTGGTCAGTCGTTCGATCGGTCGTTCGCGTTTCGCATCCGACACGAATGATTAGATTAATGCTCGGGATTTTTTTTTTTTTTAAACTTTTTCCGATCGTCGATATGGTTAGCTTAACGTGTGCACGCATGCTCGTGCGAAAATGTGCAAGCGAGAATACAATAAAACTAATAATAATTCTGTTAATGTAAAGCTTTTAAACACACACGATATTTTACACGTGTTTTCACATTAGTTTTTTATCAGATGAAAAAAACGTTACGGAATAGTTTCTCTTTATGAAGTACCGCTTTACTGTACACCACTGCAAATTTTAATCTTGAGTATTTAACTTTTCGCTCTGCGAAATTTCTTTTGTCATTCATAGAGTTAAACAATGCAGATACAATGTGCGCGAGGAACGCCGCGGGATTATCACCAGATGCATTCCGCGATATAATGAGGTCAAAAACATACCGCAGGAAATGTGTGTTTCCGAAAGAGGAAAATGCAAAATGTATGCACGCACGCACACGAGGATATTACGCACTCGTCCGTGCTTGTTCATGCATTTACAAAGCGAGATTCGAAATATTTTTCGTATTATGTTTATTACTTACCTGCGCTACAATCTCTTGGCGACACACTTCGCATCTAAATTACAATTTTCTTATGTATCGCATACATGTCAGGTAAATAATGTAACTCTACGTAAAAATAATTAACTTAAGTCAAACACATCGTGTGTATAATTACATGTGTATACACACACACACACAATCAATTTATTTAACAGAATATTTTTCACATCATCACGTTTACGCGTGACCTATAAATCCAATAAACGTATTTGTTATTACAAAGTACATGTTTACGAGAAAAGAATTCATTAGTTTTAAACTTATAAGCATTGTTTGTAAGTGTGTTGTATGTAAGTAAACATAATGAGTCACGCGGATATGTTTAATTTGTAGTATAACGGTCTGCTTCAACGACTATTAACAATTTTTCAAAAATCCCGGTCTCAAATATTAGCTACTTCTGGCAAACAAATAAAATCCAAAGCGCTCTTTGAGATAGCTTTTGTACGTCTTATTGATTTGACGTATTATTTGCCGACACACAATATTTCCAGCGAAATGTTAACCAATAATCCGTATGGGTTACGGATCGCGAAGGAATAATGTATCACGGAGGGAGAAGGGAGGAATCGTATTTTGTAATAACGCCGAAAGGAATCTGTGTGCTTTATGATTCTGTCGATTCACTTTCTTTGACGCCAGCTTATGTTAAAGGAAATACACAGTATCGCTATTGGTGATTTCGAAAGCAACGAACAATGCATTCACACACCCAGTATTGATCTTTTATTTGTATTTGAAAGAAGGTGAGAAGAGTTTCGCTGACTCATCGAAAGATCAATCCGATCAAATTGGATCAAAGCGAAATTTGATTTGCCGAAATTTCTACGACGAGAGAGAGAGAGAGAGAGAGACGCGATTGTTTTATAAAACAAGTTGTTGATCTGCAATCGATTTTGTTATTTACTAATAACATTTAAACGAAAAAACGAGAAGTAAGAGACAAAACCTTTTGTTCGAGCGCAAAATTATCTTGGAAATTCTGTCAAGTTCTCTGTGTTACGCGTTATTTAACGAGAGATAACAACGGCCGCTAGATACACGAGAGTTGAGATAACAGAGACAGTTTAAATAGGAGACGTATTTTATAGAATCGTTATCGACGGATACCGCTATTGGTTTTCCAATCAGCAAATAAAGTTTTCAGCATTTCGATCGGGAATCGTTACTCTCTGTTCGGAGTGCAGAAGTTTGTTTGTTACATTAGATATGCGACTGCGTTATGCGCATATTCCTCGGACGTGCGCATCACTCTCTCTCTTTCTTTCTTTCTCTTTCTCTCTCTCTCTCTCTCTCTCTCTCTCTCTCGTAATTTTGCCGCTGACGATCCATCGAAGTTCCGCGAACAAAGTTCAAACTACGCTACTTATAATAACTTGTCGCTACCGTTGCTACTAAGATGACGGATATTAACATAAAGTTTACGCAAGCATTATAAAACTTTTGTGCGAAATGGTGTGTGTTCACAGAAAATGCAACACCGCAGCATAACGTCGGATTGTTTATATTCGTTTGTATGTCAGAAACGTTTCTATTGCAATTAAAGACTTATGTAACAGTTAAAGTGTGACGAAGAAATTGTAGAAAACCATTTTTCTTATCATACACAAAATTGCATAGATAAAAATTATATGTTTCTTACAAAAAAATGCGATAAAATTAACGTAAAAGGATAATAGCATTTAGGGCAATGTAAGGACCTAATGTTAAGAACCTAATGTTTGTTATCAATCCACCTTTCATCTCGCCCGACCTCCACAAGGGGAGAGCTACGGGAAATTAAGCTCGTAAAAGTCCGTGTCATCAATCAAACGACATGGGAAAGAATGGAACATGGTCATGGTTCGCGGATGTTTGATCTGGCGGAAAAACGAAGGGACTTTTCAGTGGAGAAAGGCAGCATGGGTGAGAGATTGCAATGGTTGGCAGCAGATGCGTGACGACGCTCGCAATCGCCGCGGCGCGTTTCCCGGTGCACTTAATGCACCCAATTATACGAGGCGTGCGCGATACATCCGGCTCGGTGAGCACGGCAATTCCGGCGAAGTTGATCGCACGCGAGGGGAGAGAAAAAGAGAGAGAGAGAGAGAGAGAGCCAGATCGTGTGCACGCAGGGAGGCAGAAAAAGGTCACAACGGAGAGTAGTAGCAGGTCGCGTTAGAGTGAGGTCAGAGAACAGCGGTGAGAGAGGGAGAGTGTTAGAGATGATTAAGAACAGGTTTATTAATCATGAAAACTGGCGGCGCTAGCCGGCCGGAGATTAGAAGTTCAATTGCGGCTCGTTTGGCCGCTTCTTCTTGCTCTTCTTCGGGCCGCACCTTCCTGGGTGCTCGGCGCGGCGCGTTATTGTTCGCTCATAAAGCCGCGAACGAGTCCGCATAAAATATGACTCTTGCTACTCGAGTCGTCTTGCCGAAAAGTTTCGAGTCGGGCGAGGACGACGGAGAAGGGCGGGTAATATGGCGGCTCTCACGACTATAAGACGATGGGGATGAGAAACCAGATAGCTCTAGCGACGTCTTTCACTGTCGAAACTTTCGGAGGCCAATTATCGCTCGAGCTTTGAAAATACGCGGCAAAACCGTTATCGTGTTCTAATTGAAGCTGAGTGAAATACGAGAAATTTCTGAAAAGCACGTTTAATCAGCCAAGCGTCTTAATGTCGAAATTACAACTCGCCAAGTCGTCGTCGAAATTCATAAATGCGCGAGCGAATTATTTCTGCATTACTTTGAAGATAATTGTTATCACAGCGGTACCAGTGTGTCGCACACATTTTTTTATGAATCATTGTCGCTGTATCTGTGTATACAAAATATATTACTTTACGTGTGCTTTTTGAGAAAAAAATAGCATTACCGCGTTATGTTGTCAAGATTACTATCCAACTGCAGTAATAACGAAACTTCTTTTTCTTCCTCTTTTTTTTTTTCCTGCTCATGCTTATAGCTTTTATTACGCCGTATACGCGCGTGTATTCGCAGAAAAATGAATGAGTCCGTAACGAGACCAGAAACTACAAGCCGTAGAAGAGAAGCACAGTTTCCGGGAGAGTGCGGGAGTGCCTAACGACTAGAAGATGAGTCGCTTCGCTGATAAGGGGGAAAAGCCTTTACAAACTCGGCGGATAAAGAGACGACGAGCGGCCCGAAGGAGCGGCGCTTTATCAGTCATTTGTGATTTCCACTTGCCGCCTCCTCCAAAACGAAAGCGCGACAACCAGGCTTTCCTCTTTCGGAGAGAGCAAGAGATAGGTATTTTTCGTATAACGTTTCTCGAATGAGAAACGTTCTCAATAGACTTGCAACTGTTACTCCCGCACGCGCTCGTCGGAGTTTGTAAACATACCTACATTCTCGCGGATGAAAAATCGACCCAAAGAATTCTCTGCTAAGATTCTTTTTCTCCGACGGAAATTTTTTTGCGAGAAATAAGATCTACGCGGTCTTTTCAAAATCGCAAGATATAACTTTTTTGATTGATTATCCAAACTTGTATTTTAAAAAATATACGTGTTTCCACGATATTTATATTTTCTCTTGATTTTTCTCTCGCGTCTACAAACGTCTTCTCTATCTTACGAACGTCTTCAACCGTATATGAACGAAACTTATTTCGCGGTGTGTGTTTCAGTCTTCCAATGTCTCTCTCGTTATTTTCTTTGGAAGACCAGTCATGAAAAGCTATAATTGCGACCGCAAATGTGTGCATCAGGCTCACACATTCGCGTTTACCGGTATCGCTAGTAGGATTTTCCGACTGGAAAGCGCCGGTGAAACGCTTGCCGCACAAGCCGTTAAAAGACGAGTCGGTCTTCTTTTTACGCCGCTAGCCTCGTTTACCGCAGTACGTACGATATTGCCACTTACCCACCGACAATATTGTCAATAAAGATCCAAACGATTCCGCCGAACGAAGACTGGAAACACCCGAGCATTATAAGAAACTGCTCCGCCACGCCGCGCCGCTCGCCCGGTCGGTCGGTCGGTCGATCGGTCGACTGGCCAGCTACTTCGCTTAAAAGAAAATCGATATTTGCTGGCGTACAACGTATATATATGCCGGCCTATAAATGAAAATACCAAATAACTTCACCGCGCCTCGCTCCGTACGGATAGTACGCGGATATACTTCGTGCGAAACGTTTCGGCATTGCCGGCTATAAAAGCAGCTTTAACAGCTTCCGCCGGCGGCTTCGCAACGCCGTGAGTGATTTACACGTGAACTTAAGGGATACGCGATGTATCTCAAAATTAGTCTTTCAGCTGAGCGCGTTATTTGCTGTGGCGATTCACTTGAGCAAAGAAGCGCGTAAATAGCGAATAAATTATTAACCGTTTGGTAATTGTTTTTGCGAGGATGAACAGGACACGTTTGCGAAATGAAGACGCATTTTTGAGATGTAAAAGAGTGTCAATAATACAATTATTTTATCTCGTGTGCGAAAGACCGCGGACAACTTGACTGACGATTTCTGTATCGATTTCAAATTATGATTTTTTAACAATATCTTGACAAAACAAAATTTATTAAAAATTAAATCGTACGTTCTTCTTCTCAACAGCGTTTACAAGACAATGCGATTTGGTCTGAAAAAAAGAGACGAAGAAACCGGCATCCAATTTTCTAATACCGTCTTTCATTAGGTATGCAACCGTGTAAACGCTTTTCCTAGCCGAGACCCTATCGCTGTAGGAACATTTCCATACACGTCGTCGTGGCTTAAAGGTCGGCACTTTAAGTGACACACGAGTGCCATCAGTTGTTAGCTCGGAGAGGAAGCTCTTCCCTTAAGTGAAGCCCGCGAGATCAGAGTTTACGCTTTCAAGAAGCGGGATGACAAAAATCCCGGAATTTCCTACGTTACAACAAGGGTTTCCGGATTGCATTCCAACTTCCTAGTATCATATGTCTTCGATAATGCTCGCGAAAGTCTTTCTTTTCCGTTATTCTCGCACCAAAGCGTCATAAATATAATACTTTTTTTATTTTTTCTTTCTAAGAAGAATTTTATTTTTTCCCCGCAAACTTTCTTTACTTTTAATACACGAACAACATGTTTACATGTAACACATTCGAACACACAAGAACGTACAACAACGGACAACTTTTATCTTTGACATAGTTTTCCCGCACGGTCGTTGCACTCGAGCTCTTAGAAAAAAATTGCTCGTATATATATTGTTTTCATTTGCATATCACATTACAACCAAAAGAAAGCGCGAAAATAAACATTTCGCTCTGAGATTGCACGAAGAAATAATTCTAAAACTTTTATTCTTCCAACTGTGCAATTTCAAAATAACATTACTTTATCGTATTCACATGCGAGATTTCTCGTCAAAATGTTAAATCTTTAATTTTTGTTGATGCTAACAAAATACAATATAAAAATAAAAGTCGAAACGAACATTTAGAGTTTGCAGCTGAAATTAATCAATTTCCGAGAATTACAACATAAATTATAGTTTTACGCGAATAAATTTTTTTCTTATCGGTTTATGATTAAAAGATTTTCAGAACGTGAGATCTTTTTCTCGTGATATTTAGCGATGTTAGATGCGAAATCGTATGCAATCTCTGGCTTCACGAAGAAAGAGAACATCCGAGAACTCGTCGCGGTTGTAATTGTAACGATTACGTATGCGGATAAATGCTCGTCTCGGGAAATTCCGCGTTATCGCAAAAACTCGTCGTTTTTTCTTCACCAGGAAGACGAAGCGCCGTCGGGGTTATGTCGCAACTTTTATTTTGCTGTGCTTCGGCTATAAGAACCGTATCGCTCGTTTCTCCGGCGCGGCACACTATAAATTATGATCCCGACCGAGTGTCATCCATTCTGACCAAAATGACAAGCTAGCACGTGCTTGTATACAGCTAGTATCGTTAGTGAACGCGTACATCGCGAAGAAACTGTGTGTTCGCAAGAAAATCGCTGAGCATCGTGAAACGGTGCATTAATGGCTCATTGAATCTTTTGAATTTTTGAATATTTTCAAAGGAATAAAATAAGATATTTCTTTCCTGGTGATCTTGTGTATCTCTCGAGACTCGTACATAAATGTGTTTATTGCGACAAAGTTAAATATCATAACTTTATGTAGTCCTTATAATACCTATGTAGTTTTTTTAAGATTTGTTTTTTACCTTAGTCACTGTATATTTTTTTTTTTATATCTTTTTTAATTTTTCTCCTAAATTTTTTGCGCATTATTTAGACATTTTTAAGATATTTCTAAACTGCAGCTTCTCTCTCTTTTTTTTCTGTTTTTGATACATTATATATACGTTTTATGCTACAATCATTTAAAAGCTCCGAAAATCTGTTTTTCCCTTCTTTAATAGCCATTTCTTGAAAATTTTTTATATTTGGCCTGACAACGTAAATCGAGCTTATCCATGCGCGACAAAAATCATATCTCCGATGTGGCGAATATAGAGGGATCGTAAGAGACCGTCGGGCTCTCACGATCTTTCGATCGCATATGCATCCGCGCGGCTACTTCCTCTGGGATTTCGATCAGTCACGCTCTCTCAAGGAGCAACTACGGTTAAGAGGATCTCTCTACTGCTTGATATGATATCGAAGTGAGAACATAATCTGGGATTTTTATTTCTCGCTTGTCTTGACATGTGTCGTGACATTTACGTTACGAGAATTTCTGTAAAATGATAGTACGACACAAAGTGGAAAATACGGAGAACAACATGACGCGATTGGATTTCAGTAGAGGAATATTCTGAAGAGAAGCGATTTCATTTTTTAGCATTATTTTTTTTTTTTTTTTTGATAGAAAATATCCGAGCTTGCAGGTAAAAACAGCAACTTTATGTATGTGTGTTATGGAGTGTGTTAAGAGAGTATACGGACCGCGAAATATTGTGGCATCTCGATTATATGATGTACAAGCAATCTCGTGAGAACGCGACTGTGCTTACGTAGCGCGTGCACATGGCCTTCCTCTTGCGCGCGCGCGCGCTCAATCTCCTTACCCGATAAAAGCAGCTTGACCAGATTCCAATTTCTCGCAATATAACCATTCCATTCTGCATGCACCGATGTACACTGCGTATCAGCCGGAAACAGATTCCTTTGTGCGACCGGATGAGACAAGTAGAGAATGCGTTTACGTGAGCCAATGAACACAAATGCCCGATATGATTCCATATATATTTGCGCACGAGATATAGGTATACGTTTTCTGTGACACCGGATATTATGAAAATGTCTAGCTTTATATACATTTTTGCCATATCACTTTTTGAGAAGAAACGGCAACATGCACTTTGCTGCATTTTTCTGTCTCTCTTTTTTCCGCTATCACAATTCACTAAGAATTACATAAATAAGACGTTTTATATACTATGTACATTTCTTACGTTATAAGATAGCAGCAAAATATAAAGAAAGATATTACCTCACTAAGCGAGAAATTAAATCACTTGCGAGATTGCGGAATATTTTTCGCGAAAAGAAGATATACGGAGAATAGCGCGGCGTGCTATTATTAACAATACTTCGTATTCGAGAAACGAAAAGTTGTGAGAGGATGTAGTAAGGGTTTAATTTGTGTCAGGTTTAAGCGCTTCTCAAAGAAAACGCGTCTAACACAATGCAACACAACTACGTACATACATACATACATACACAGTCTCGTTGTGAAAAGTAGACTAAAACAAAAACGCGGTTAGAAACAAAGTTTGTTATACTCGGCAATTCTCTCTCTCTTTCTCGCTCTCTCTCCGCCGAGTTTGCAGTCGTCGCCGACTCTTTCATTCGAGTTCGCCGACCGCGGCTGACTTTGGCGATGCGGAGACATCTCCATACGTGTCGTCGGGGTTTAAAGGACTCCACGTTAAGTGGCGCATCTTCGGAGGTGGTTAGCGCCGAACAGAGAAGTCGTCTCGCCGCGTCCTCTAAGAAAAGCTCTCGAGTTCAGGAAAGTTTAAGGTCGTGCCGCCTTTTAGAAAGGAGGACACGTTAAAGCCGCCGCTGTCGCTACGTGCAACCGGAACGAAGTTGACGGGGTTGGAGAGGGTGGCGGAGGTTTAGCCTTAGCTCGGCTTTTAGCTCGAAATGACAAACGTTAAGTTTTGTGGTAGACGATGCCTTCGAGCTCCGCTAAGGTTTCGTGTAGTCTCTCGTATATAGTTCGACTTAACGCGGATCTCAACGAACCTCTTTCCCTTGAATTTATGTAGATGTTGACAAGAGAATAGTCGATTACGTGAGTGTCGCGAAGGAAAAAAAAAGTGACAGACACTCGACTGTCTGACAATATCGTATAATTTTGTCTTATCGCGTTCTGTGAAACGTTTGTGTGACGTTTCCCGACAATATTGCTGAAAACGGTACGCAGCCAAGCGAAAAACTGTCATGTCGCGAGAGATCGAAGAAAAGAAAATAAATGAGAAAATGTTAAAAAAAATCTCGCTTTATTAGCACGAATATTAAAACCTGATTCATTGCACAATTGCTAACTTCAAAATTAGAATACAAAGATATTGTACTTCTTCACAAATATATGCTATAATATTTTAAAATGTTTTTCTAAACTTTTTTCTGTTGTCATCGTTTTCTTAAATTCAAATCAATAATATAATAAAGTTATTTTGTTACCGAATTTTTCATTAATCGGAGAATATTAACTACTAGAAGCTCAAACACAAAAACTTGAAACCTCGCAGAAAATTACAAAAACAGAATAAAAACAATTAAATAAATCAGCATTTTTGTACTAACTGAGAAAATAGACTCCTTTACGCGAAAGATGGACTTTTCTTTTCTCAATCTTTTCATTGTGCTTTTACATTCAAAGCACCTTTATTACGTAGAGATTTGTAATAAAACTTTGATACATTTCGTTTTCTTCAAGTTTATCAATTTACGTAAACACAATATGTATGTATCATATGTGTGTCATGAAACATTATTGTGTCGTTACTTTTTTATGCTCAAAGACGCATTAGCACACACTAATGTGAAAGAAATTTAAATTGCAAAACAAAGTGCGTCTATTAAATTTAATGTAACTCAGGATGTAATACAATTTAATGTAATATAGGAGATTCCCTCTCGAGTATATTGTCTGGTATCTCGTATTGAAAGAAGGAAAGAAAACCAACGAGTCTATATTCATGAGCTCTTACATTTTGCTTATTCCCGCTGTGTAACCTGTCCCTGTCTCTGCGTTCTTGTTCCTATCTGCCAACTCGAGTTCGAACGAGCGACCAAGAAATAACCAGTTTGCATTCCGTCGCGGTAGCGAGAAAAGAAACCGACCCCGAACGCCATTTTTCGATGATGATATTCGACGAGGAGAAGGTGAAACGCGGTTTTCACGACGAGCACAACGACGACGAGGGAGTAACACGAGCTATCGAAAACGCAGGTCCGAGCTGATCGAGGCGTTTTCTGTCGGAATGAAAGAAGAGCGCGCGCGGCGATTTGCATTTATCCTCCTTTTTCCCACCTTCTCCTCCTCCTATCCCAAGCGAGTCGACTCAATTTACCTCCCTGTGGGATACACTCGGACGACCCACTTCCGATGAGCACGCGCGCATACACATAGCCGACGCGAGATGCGAGTATCATAATTCTTGACTGTACGATCCTCACGATGATCTTTTATTTGTTATTTATTAGAAATTTCATTATTATTTTTTACAACATCTAAAGAAATAAAGTAGTGAATCATTCACACTTTTCTCTATAATAAATCTAATAATTCTCTTATGGTATAAATTAATAAAAACATCAAGAACTTCTTTAATGGAGTTGCGGAAAAAGATCATGAGAACATCATCCACATATCTACATGTCGTTAATAAAGTTTACACGATTTGCGTGCTTTATAATTTCAGCGTTAATTGATTTATTGTTTATTCTTATCGACGCTATAACGTGGATATGCGAAACAAAGCCACAATCATGGAATTTCATATCCCGGTTCGTACTTTTTTCCCGGGAAATTGAAAAACTTGGATCTCCAGAGAAAAATAGAGAAAGGAACGAGATGGAGGGCGCTACGGGAGAACTTACCGAAAGGATCGTGCAAATGGCCGAACGTAAAGATTCATTTCGCAAATCTCACTCAGATCAACCTCAGCTCGCTTGCCAGAAGGAGAAAAAAAATTGATCTTTCTATTTTCTTTTCAACTGGTTTCAACTGCTTATCATACGCTTCGCGTTATCTATTTTGCATTATCTACTTCTGTTTGCATCATATTCGGTAGACATCACCGCGAGATCGAGTCGCTTAAATATAATTTATTGTCTCGTTCACATGTCGCGTCGTATTCTCGAAACAAGAAGCATCTTGGATCTCTTATAGTTCATTTTGTATTCACACTGTCTGAATCAGAAATTCAACGTGTCCTGATCTATTTTTTTAAATTCAAACATGTACGTTCTACGTACTCGAAAAAAAATTATTTTTCTTTCTAATATAACGGACAGTGCATCTGTTAACGTGTATAGCATGTCCTCGAGGACCGAAATGTAAACTAAACTGTCTGTATCGAACTAAGCGCGTGCACCTTGCACCTTGCTGAAACCACAGCAGAGAGGAACGGACGATTGTGCAAGCTGCTTTATTTAGGTCAAGCGTCAGGAGCGCGTTGCGCGTGAGTGTATTTTGCGCTCTCAACAAATACCAGCTGTGAGCGCTCTCGCACGACTGCTGAGTATCGATGATCGTACGATCGATCGTAACAGCTAAATCGGAAGAGTAAACGGCTGAGAATCTTATCTACAGTCTTAGGGAAACAACATATATGTATGTATATATATATATATATATATATATATATATGTGTGTACACACACACACACACACACATATATATATATACATACTCGTATATATGTCTTGGATAAATTTTCAAAATATAAAGTACGTGTCTTTTTTAGAAAAGCAAAACTCACAAAGAAAAATTTTCTATTTAAAACTTGTGTTATTTATATAAAGGAATTGGATGTGATATGAGTTTTTTGTTAAAATATTTGAAAGTATATAAGAATTAATTCTTAATGGTTATTTTATATTTGGATAATATATTTCTAATTTTTATTTTTGCTAAAATATCTTTTACTTTTTATATAATTGATTAAGAAAGCTATTTTTTTTTTTTGATAGTTAAAATTTTTCTTCCAAGTTTCTTTAAAACTATATACATGTTTAATCATCAGAACTATAAATTACTATTGCATTAACCCAAATTCAAAACTGCCGTCTTCGAAAAGCGTCGCGAAGATGAATCGATTTCTCGAGACGAGAGTTTCTCGCTTCAGAGACGTTCAACTCTTATCCTAGTATATATTTTACTCCCGTTTATCGACATCTTTTATTCATTTGAATATCCGTGTCGCAAAATCTCGTAACAAACTTCTTTAATAAAGTTTCAAATGAGAGCGTAACGCGGACATTGTCTCCTACTAGATTTTTTCCACGAAGTTACATCGTAAGTTATTATCGAAGTAATTTTCCGCGCGCGCACGCACATGTAAAGACAGCAGACGTATTTTTTTATTTGCAATAAATTAAATTTATAATTCAATGTTAAAATACAATTGCGCTCGATTATGTTAAGTCGTTTGTGAACTGTGTGTCTGTACTGAGGAGACTAAATCACAGTTAATTGCGAATGATAAACGACGTGGACGAGTTATGACTGTATACATCAACGAGTGATTCAAAACCCGTCAGAGAACATAAAATGCTTTGACAGTCGATGGACGGAAAAACTCTTATATCGACGTTTTCATTAAACTACTTTAAGAAAATAAAAAAAAAAAGCGTTTTGAGCAAGAATAAGATTTGTCTATGCAAACTCCATAATATCGCATATCGATATATATATCGCATTTCGATATATATCGCATATCGATATATATCGCATTTCGATATATATCGCATTTCGATATATATCGCATTTCGATATATTGATCTTCTTTTTGTTTCTAATTGCCGATTCAGCAAAGTGTTACAATTTGATTAAACAAAAAGCCTTGATTCATCCCGATGCAACTTTATCAGCGATGCAATTTTCGCTTTAAAGAAATCTTGTGAGAAATCTCCTGTCAATAATTCGTCGAGGCAAATTTACGCGAGACATAGACAGGATCGTAATAAGTATCTCATCAATTTTGGAAACTCTTCGTTGAAGGGTCTGTGACGAGGCCCTGATTTCGCTCGGAAAGTTTCTCGTCTAACGGAGATCGGCTTTCATTGGCGATTAACCGACGTTAAAGCGTATATTTGCGCGATCGATAGGCACGTAGACGCCGCTCTTGAGAGTGATATTGTCGAGAAAGTAAAAACAGTTCGAATATTTAGAAAATCATGAATGACTATATATATATATATATATATATATATATGTATAGATATATATATATATATGTATATACATATGTATAAAATATAAAAAAATGTTTAAATTTAAATTTGGAAGAAAAAGTTTCGGAAAAAAGAAAGCACAAAGATGAGACGCAGAAGTGAAACGCCTGGCGCTGTTAACCACTCAGAGGGTTAACCGTCGTCGTGAGTATCATCCGTTGCACAAAAGCCGTAAAGTACGCTGCCCGGTTATTTCGGTCAATCCTCGAGGAGGAGGCCGCCTGGAAAATATTCACATCGATCTACCGGCTGACCTCTCCCATTCCATCTCTTTCTCATAATACGCACACACACACACACACGTATATATACACACACTCATATATACATATATATATATATATATATATATATACATACATATATATATATATATATACACGCGCGTAGCACAGGAACAAGTTTGCGACCACGCTACAGATACCGGATATTCTGTATATGAAACGCCTCAAAATGCTCTTTCGAAGGCGTGCATAGAGGCTAGGTCAAACGCATCACTCTTCGGCACCACAAAAGGACTCAAAACGGACCGTTCGTTCATCCGTCCGGCCGGACGCGAGCTATAAATATCGAGTCACGATGACGTGGCCGACACTTTTTGGCATTATAAATAAAATTTCTGACGCGTTCATTCTCCGCGATAGTCTATTATCCGGCATGAAAGAGCCGGCGGGCGATAGAGGAAGAGGCTTCCGGCAATAATTCCTCCCGTTTTGGGATCGCCGCGTGTACGTAGTTCTGCATAATTCTCGCGGAAGATGTGAATCGCGAATTCCCGATTTGGATTCCCGCAACAATCCCTGACTGTGTGTCAAATCCTTAGTCGTTCCCTAGAGACGAAAAACGCCGAAGTATGTCTATGCATCTTTAATAACTCCAGCCTGTTTTAATCGAGATGGAACAGTTGGTTTGCTTTGATAAAATTGTACGGGCTAGCAGAAAATATGTTCCGTTTACATAAACGTGTTTATGACAAGCGCTGAAAGTTCTCTCTGCGAACAGTCAAAATAAAATGATACAAAGCTTTGTGTTGTTTTCATGGCGCGTCAACAAATGTTGCCTTTTGGTTTTACAAACCTGCATCTAGATCTCGTGCAACGATATATTCTCTCAAAAATTGCGTGTCAACATTTCATTATTGTCTTTTTTCCGTGTTACTGAGAGAAGTTTGGTTTTTGCGATTTGCTTGGTACAATGTTTGAGCTGCTGTCTGTTGTCAATAATTTCTCACTGTTCAGAGAGTTAAAGTAAATAGCGCGTGATGCGTCTAATAAATAATACAATTTTGTAATATTAGGTATGTACGATGTTCTTCGCATTAAAGGGCGCAAAACCCTTTCCGGTTTCGCCCGCTATTGTGCTTTTCATAAGAGCTAACGCGTGGCCGCGAAATCGTAAAAAAAAAACCAAAACACGTCACAGACATTTACATGAAGAAAACGTAAAATTCTAGGTCGGGAAATCTTATCTTTAAATCTTTAGATTTAATCCGGCGAGAGACTAAGCTTCGCGTCTTGGCAAACTGGTCTCGACGAGCGACGTGACAAATATCCGTTATTTACATAAAGCGCGCATAAAGTCATGAGACGCGCGTATATACGATCCTGCGAGTATTCGGATTCTCAAGTTTAATGCGGAAGAAAGTCAAGAATGCGCGCGCGCGTCCTCTCTTTATCTCGCGCGATATATACTTCCTCGAAAAAGGCGGTGTTCGACCGAGGACATTAAGAAATCATAGCGCATTGCCGGGGAAGCGTTCCGCGATAACTGTCCGACGTTTGCATGAAATAAAGATCCCGAGCGCAGATGTAATATCGCGCTTGAGTTCTGGAATTTAATCCGTGCAGGAAACTGCGCGGCCTACAAAGAGGAAGAGAAAAACACAAAATATATCACTGCGCCTTATATATTATATATTTCTCGCGTAATGTAACATTTAAAGTATACGACTCTGTGTAACTTATTGCGTGGCGCGCGCGCGCGCGCGCTCTTCTCTTACGACGACAAAAATAGTCTCAATAATAAGTCACACTCCGCTCGCTGAAAAGAGAGTCCGTTTCTTTTTGTCTCGCACGCAAACACGAACGTAAAGTAAATTGTATCATTCAGAAGAATCGCTAGCATGTAATATTTTTACTTGTTTTCAGAACCAAAAACCGAGATCCTGGGTGCGCCGGATCTGTTCATCAATCGAGGTAGCACCATCAATCTTACATGCGTCGTTCTGCAGAGTCCAGAACCACCTGCCTATATTTTCTGGAATCATAACGACGCGGTGAGTTCGATCGTTCTGATCTGTATTATTATCCTCTATCCGTTTTGTTGTTGCCAGTCGCAACGGATATCTGCACGCAGACTGACATTTCGAGAAACACTTTAGAGCTTAAGCGCCCAAGTTTGCGCGCGTCGAATGATGCACTGACGCTCGAGATATCGCGCGATTAGCGAGACCTAGATTTATTACCGACACGTACGACTCTGTGACTAATGTTGACTCTGCATGGATAATTAATGATGATCTCACTTTCCGTGATATATTCTAATATCGCGGAAG
>QVOB01005091.1:0-19463 GCA_014839585.1 Pseudomyrmex concolor
AAAAAAAAAAAAAAAAAAAAAAAAATGATTATTATTACACGTGACAAAATCACGCACGGCGACAACACACGATGCGATCGTCGAAACGCGCAGAACTTTGAAATGCGACATTTTAAAAGCTGTGCGACGTCAAAGCGCGTGTGAAAGAATGTTATACGTCGCGACGGTAAGATAACATACACACATAGTACCGGATTGTGGAAATCCGAGCGTTGGCAGAATCCCGTTCTACTTCTCTCTGCGTGGGCGAGAGAAACAATTCTCGCAAAGTGCGCGAAAAATCGTTTGGCTCGGTTTTCTCTCGCAAACGAAATCAGCGGGCACGCAGTTTATCTTTGAACTCGAAGTCCGGGCCGCCCAGTTCGTTGCCAACTTTTCGAAGCAGTCACCGCGACGTGTTGTCCGTCACAGACGCCAAGTGTCTGAAAATCGATCCGCGCCTTTTCATTCTTCGATTCTACTACGAAAGGGGGAGAAAAGTTGAGGACTATCACAGCCTCCCTTTTGTGATCTCTTCAAACGGCCTCTCCACAGTGACCCAATTTGCGGCGAGTGATGATATCATTACCATACAAGCATATTTTTGTACTTGTGCGAAATTTACCAGCAGCGAGTTGTAACAACACGAACTCGCTCATCTTTCTTTCTTCTCGATGTGTAAAACTATTACATCGAGGAGAGATAGAAAAAACAGAGGCAATTTTTTTTCTAAACTGCAAATATCGCAGTTCCAATCTAAGCTTCTCATAGAGAGCTCAGTAGAGAGAAACATATGTATACGCGAATTTACGAACGAAAAAAAAGGAAGCGATTTCGCTTTCCGATATTGTTATGGACGCACTTATTGGACGGAGTGTGTAATGAAGCGTCACGAATCGGGCAGCACTCCCGCCGCGAAAGCGTTTAGAAAACAAGAAAGAGAAAAGGACGAAAGAGAGGAAAATTAATTAATTTATGGCGCGCTTCGTGGGAAGCGTAAACTCATCTCAAGTGTGAATCAAAACAATTGCAACAAAAGCGAACATACGGGAAGTAAACCGGTAAGAAAGAAGCAAAAGAGAAAGAGAGAGAAGAAAGAGGGAAAAAATCGAAATTTCGAGTCGTACTACTTACTACCACCGGCTACCCTCAGCGGGATGATCGTGCAGCGCACCTCTCTCACGCGGACGTGCCCATCTCTCGCCCTGCGGCTCTCATGCGATTTCCTATTTTTCACGGGCCCGCTCCCCACGGGGAGCTCCAGAGAGGGAAAATCGGCTCTTCCGGGGCGGCACGCGGGATCGACAACTCGCACAACTCCGGCCGGGGCGTTAGCCGCGCGACAGAGAGGAGCCAGGCGCAGATACGACTGAATCTCTCCTACGTACTCAGCATCCCGCACGGCTGGCTGACACGCTGGACCGCGCCGCCACTTCGCTTAGGGGGGTAGCGCGCGCGCCACGGACAAGGACGGAGCCGGCGGTCGCGCGCGCGCAAGGTGCACGGGATATATGGGGTGAACCGATATAGGGGAAGCGAAACTGGAAATTGGGTAATTCCCTCTGACAGAGTCAGACACGTACATGTCGGCGAGAAAACGGAGAATAAAATATTTTTTTTTTAAATAAAGATTTTGGTTTTCTCGAGAAAAAAAATGTTCGCGAGTTTGCAAACATTGACGGGATTTATTTTGCTCTATTATTTAGTGTCATTTATCTTTATTACTTCACGTTGGGACAGTTCAAACTCAACGGAATGTTAATTTTATTCAAGTTGTTGAATATTAAAAACTAAGAGATGACGACGGTAAAATTTGTTGCTAAAAAAGTTATTGATCATTGAATCAAATGTATTTCCGGACACCCTGTATATAACGGAAGAGCAAGAGAGCGAAAGAACTGATCCGACTAGAAATTGATGATGCGAAGGGAGGGCGAAAGGGAAGCGAGACGGATGTACAGGATCCGCGAGCGGAAATAGACCTGTAGCCCGGAGGGGGAAACGACGAGAGACGCAAGATTGAAAGGTGATACATGAAAAAATTGGCGAGGAAAGATAGTCATAAGGAGAGCGGATCAATGTTTTATCGTGACCGATGACGCGGTGTCAATTCCATACGGAGGCGAATCCGGTGGAGATCGGATGAAGGACTTCGGAAAATTTGCTTGAAAGAAGCAAAATTGTAAGAAGGCGCAAACTGTTACGAGGATAGATTCAAGGATATGTTAGAGATAGACTCAGGCTGAATACGTTCGCTCGAGGGGAAGAGCCTTCGAGTAATCCAATCGAGCGGAAATAGAAGAGGGGATGTGGGTTGACGAAAAGAAGCAATTCGCGGAGAGGCATGAGATCATCTCCTCTGAAAAGAGGAGAGACGAAAGAAAAAAGGGAGGTGCGGATAGAGAGAAGTAAATTTATTCACTCGCGTGCGCGCGCCCACATATACGCACACACATTTCAAAAAAACTACTTCACTTTAAAAAAAAAAAAACATTTTTTTAAGTGTAAATATTCTATTGACAAGAAACATTCGCACAATTAGAAAAATTACGCGGTGGAAAATTGAGACGTCGAGCAAGCAAGCGGAGATCGAAAAAAATAAACACACAGAATGCGAAAATGCACAAAAAGAGTGGAAAAAAAAGGAGATGAAGCGGGGGATGAAAGCGAGAGACAGGGATATAACATGTAGGAGGGTTGGCATGTCCACGTGCGGCGGGAGGGGATGGCCGTATTGATCTGTTCGCGCAAACTCCTGGTCCTTAGGCTCCCTCCGCAACCAGAACCCCCCCGACTCTCGCCCCCGCCTGTCGCCACCCTCGCTCTGCTCCATTCGCAGCTGCCGAATGCGCGCTCTGGTCCCGGAGCCTTCCGAGGTTTCAATCCTCCGCTCTCGAACGAAACGCCCAATTGATACTCGTTTATTCTTTGCCCCCTTCTATTATACTTTGACGTGGAACTTCTGTTTTTTTATTTTTTTTTTTTTTTACCTCACTTTAATCTCTCGCTTTATGCCGAACGAACAAATGTCATCGCTCGAAAGTGTCTTTTGAAAGACACCGCGCGCCTCTGATTATAATCTTCTTCGACAAATAACTCGAGGCATGGCAAATTAATTCGGAACGTGCTAATTGCTAATTCTCTTCTTCTGCCAACCAATCTTTCGGCTTTGAAGATCCTCATTACGGATCCTCCGCCGCAATCGCGATTCTTCGGTCTCTTTCTCTCTTTGAATCTCTCTTTCCGAACGAGATAATCGACGATGACATGTAATCGCGTATTCCGCCACGAAGTCGTTGAAGACAATAAAACGCGGAATGAGAAGACGACTTTATCCAACAGACGTGGGCGATTAGGTCGTATCTATAACGGCGGCAGCTATGCTAAGTACGATCGCCCACGGTGCAAAATTAACGTTCCGGAAGATATACGCGTAATGATGTTCAATTTATTTGCGCGAAAAGATCGGGTAAAAGAAGAAGAACGACGCAATTACGCCACCTTGAAGAGTGAGAGCGCCATGACTCTGTTCCTCGACAAAAAGATGACTCTCTCAAGAGACGCGGACTGACACGCTCGCATCAACGTCAATAACAACGGGTTCGCAATGACGTGACTAGAATTTATGTTACCCCAGTATCGCACGCAAGTAAAATCAGAATTACGCGAAATTTGACGAAATTTGGAAAAATTGAAGGCGAGTTATTCCGAAAAAAGTATGCAAGGATGAGAAATTTTAAGGATAAAAGTCAATTTCTGCGTTCTTACGACGATTATTTCTTTTAATTTACTCAATTTTGAAGAGACCGAGATGAAGAAGGAGGATAGGGTTAATTACGCTGGTTGCGCAGTAGCGATTTCGCGTTAACGACGTTGCGGTAGAGTGGCGTGAGATCAGCGTTTCGAGGGGGAGGAAACCGATTCCGTTTGCGTTCAACAAGCTATATCGTTTTCGACCGTAAGGTCGGCGCTTAATTAAATGTTGGGGGCGTCGAATGCGGTTGATCGGTCCAATGGGATACCGCGGAAAGTGTTAGGTCAGACGAAGCAAGAGAGAAATAAGGTAGGAATAAGCGGAAAAAAAAAATCGGGAAACGGTCGAGGGAACGTCACGGCAAATTAGTGGCGTACAAGCGATTACAAGAGAGAACATTGAAGAACAAACGAAAAAATCATTGAGAACGAAGGGAAGAAAGAATGTAGAGATCTCTCCAAGATGACGATACATTCTCAAGAACATCTTGGTTTGTATATAAAATAAAAATGATATTTTATTCTTTTTCAGATATAAAAAAAATGAAAACGCAATTTATTGAAAATATAATATACATATAAGATAGAGAGATATAAATATTAGATTGATGCAAAACTTTTTTTTTTTTTCACAAAGATCTATTTCAAATAAAGTTGTTGACTTTTATAAAAGAACGTTTGGAAAAAGTTTTCAAAATCGGTCACGCAAAAATTTGTTTTCAAATAAAAGATAGCATATAGTGAAAATCAATGACGAGATTGTTTTTTTTTTTTCTTATAATGTGACTAATAAAAATTAGATTTGCACTCTGTTTTCTGCTTCACACTTGATTTGATGGAGCTTTTGCATCAATCTCATACATCATTGAAAACGTGGAGTACATAGTTTCAATCTGATTCCATTATTTCGAGCATCTCTTGTGATATTATCGTAATAACACAACGTTTAACAACTAAACAAATTAACGTCTTCAAAAAAAATGAAGAAAAAAATTTTCCAACATGATAAGATTTATGGCACAGCGCGCGCACACACATGCGCATCAATAAATATAATACTCTCTAATTTTTTTTGTCGTTGCTTAATTATCTAAATTACAAAACATTTTTTTTTTTGTATTTTTTTCAGATATGTACGACATTTCGCTCTGCGAAATTATTCATTCAAATAAAGTTACGTTTGGTTTGGTTTCGGCGGAAAGTAAACGTGTCGGATCAACATCGAGGTAACCGACGGCACTTGCTTCTGATCGTGCATACTCGTGTCTTCGGGATTGTTGGAAGCGTAATCGGTGGCGACTTTTCGCGCAGTCATTGTCAGCATGCTCATCAAATCCAACTCCGTCCCGTATTCGTCCAGAACATTACACAAACATTGTATATACCACGTGCCCTCTATGGGATTCCTCCAGGTGTAAAATCCTTAAAACAAGAAAGTATATTTGTTATTGAAAATTTCTGGGTTTTATCGACCAGAAGAGAATTTCTTTAATTTTATTAAATATATGTTTGTTTTATTGATCGTGTTACTTCGCGCGTTTATTACCTTGCACCGAGCTGTGAGCTATTAAGAAATCCGCATGCGTGGGAATTTTGTAAGACGCCACACTGTCGGTTTTTTCCGACCCCATTACGCTACAACGCCGTGGGGACAATACAACGCCGCCGTCAAGTTCGTCGCCTCTGCACGCCTGGAAGAGGTCGAACAGAAACGACCGAAATTAAAACAGACAGAAACAAACTTGAAGAAATATAATTTCAAAGAAACATGTTTGAAGAGAGAGAGAGAAATATTTATAACTTCAAAACGGAACGCGACTTGACAATGTGTACATGTAAGGCTGCTTCACCTGAAAGAAGAACAATTTCGGTTTTCCCGCGAGTGTTTTACATCTGTTTGCCGTGAACGGCTTCCAGATTCTGTCAGACTTGTAAGCGGCGTCCTTCGCGCATATCAGGTCGTTGTGAAGTCCGTGAGTTAGCACGATAACGCAGAGACAGTCGTTGTCCGTGTGATCGAGCTCGCTAACTGCAACACACAGAGAGAGAAAGAGAGAGAAAGAGAAAAAAGGATTTAACAATTTAACAAACTTTTAATTTGCGACTGAGTTTATGCCTTTTTAAATTTAAAAGCTGCTCACGGTTATCGATCTCAGTCATAACTTCCACGTGATTCAAGTCGTTGTGCACATGAACCTTGAAGCCGAGTCTCCCGAAGCTCGTCTCCAATCTTACGGCGTCCGTCGACGAGCCTTCCCGCTTGTCGAAACCTGTGTCGAATTGTTCGTGATTGAAGATCACGCACTTGCCGCGATATTTGTGATTCATGTTGTAACAGTCCGCGTCTTTGTGCACGGACATGATCGCGGCGGAATTGTTCGGCGAAGAGGATCTGAAATAAAAAGAGAAAAACACAAGATCCGGTGTCTACGATAAAAACGTTAAGCAAAATTCGTTAGTTAAAAAACGTCATTTCCGTGTCATAATTAATTTCTTACTCGGTGGCAAATGTCTCGTCATCAAAAGTTGGACGAACGTTCACGCGAGCATCATGGAAGTCCGATTTCTTTATCCAATCGCTGGTAGCAATGTCCACCTTATCTAAATATTTCTTGATTGTACGTACGTAGTAGCCGGAACTAGAGAAAGATTTACTCCGTTGTCTTGGATGAGTTCCGCTCGGGGGAGACAAAAAGAAGTCCGCGCCGATGGAATCTATCACCGAATTGGATTTTTGTTTGCCGGAAGATACAGTGGACGAACCGACACTCTCGGAAAATCCCTTATCGTCGTCCGTCTGAAAACAAATAGAGCTCATATTATTTATTTACTTACTTAGCTAAAAAGTTTCTTTACTTTATTGCTGTGTTAAACAAATTAAAAAAAAATAATGTAAACTCTGTTTTTTTTATTTGATGTAATTATTTTGAAATAAAATATTTTGAATTAAAATAAAAAAAAAAAAAAAAAACATTTGGTTTTTGCTTGTACAATTAGATATTACTGTCTCATTTTGAGATGACTAATCACTGCGGGAATGTTCATTTTGACGCGCAAAAGGATGTGCAAAATATGTGTAAAAATTGTATCGATAACAATATACTTTGAAAAACAACGTTGTAAAGAGAGTTTGCGCACCCGTTTTGCATTGCAAACTCACATCGACAGCGCCATTAATTTAGATATAAAATCAATCTTCTGCTTATCTATATTCATCGGGATAATCTAAAAAGAAAGTCGACCGATAACGAAATGAATTATCCAAGTGCAACAAAGCTGAGTACCGCGATAAAAATATATATTGCAATCTGTTTCAGACTCTACCGAATTAGTCATCCCTTTCTAGATTAGAAGAGAAGTTTCGTCAGTATCGCGATAAAATAAAATGAATATTGTCGTCTTTGTTAATGATTTAAATAATTGATCTTTTTCTTTCTCGCCGACCGATGCTGCGGCAAAAAATTACAGCTTGATTGTTCGCACGTATTTCTACTCTAACACGAATGGAGAATTTTAAATAAAAAGATTTACGTTTTTCTTCAAATTTGCACTCAACATTTGTGTGTTCGCATTTATAAATTTACAAGTTTTTACGTCGTATTTTTTTTTTTGTAATGTGTGTTAAACGTACAATTATATTTTTCGAGGAATATTATTTCATCAATCGTAGATATATTTAAAGTGTTAACAACTTTAAAGACAGTACATTTAGTTTTGTGATTTCCACGTTTCACTTCTGATAAACGATTTCGATACTATTCACGTACGCGTGCGAAGACATTCTCATTCGCAACAAAAAAACTTGTACAATTGATGTAAACACACACGTTTTTCGACCGATGCCGATTTGATCGCAACGATTTCAATCGCCAGATTCTCAGACCGTTATTATAAAATTTAATGCGCAGAAATCGAAAATTTATCAAAACGGCAAGTTTAATACGAAAATATGCGTTGGTTTCGCGACCCTCGTGCGTTTTTTTATCACTCGACTTCCGACTCACCTGTGCGTCGACATCGTCGCATTTGATTGTCGTCGATGACTCCATATCGCGCACAAATCAAACACTGAGACAACAGTTAGAATCTTTTCGCTTTTGTTGGAAGCTGAACGCGCGTTTCTTGTGTCGTTGAAAATTTCTCGAAGAGAGCGAGCTTTGAGTCGTGTTCGAGATCGTGTTCAAGAAACGACTGCGAAACGATCTCGTGCCGATTAAATTCACCTTGCGATCACCACCGACCACTCCATCTGAGCAACTATCGAACTTCTACCATGCGGTATCGGCTTATCAGTTTTTATCACGTTTGATTTCTATCACGTCCGTTTGCTGCGATTGTTAACATATATTCTTCTTTCCGTAGTCTATATCATGTCACGCGTCGCAGGATGTTTGTGGCTAATGACGCAATAATCGCCGCGACCTTGAGAAGGTTTCTACGCTATCGTGGTAGTAAATAGTAGGGCTGTGACAGTTTGTCAAAATTCACGAGACACACAAAACGCACAAAATTCTAGTTGCAATTTTATGTATACATTGAGACTTATAACATATTTATGTGATCTGTGTGTACATACATTTCTTCTACTCTTCAAATATTTTTTTATATTATAGAGAAGTTATAAAATTATAAGCCAAATTTTTTTTTATTTACAATATATGTAAATAATTCATACAAAAAGTTGATATCAAAATAATTTTTAATATAATTTACATCTTCATAATCATATACATAAAATCTTTTATTCTTTGTGTAATGTAGTTTTATCTTAATTATTTGTAATATATTTGCAATATGTTTCTTATATTTGTTGCTTCTAAATGGAAGAAAAAATCTAACAGTTCGGTTTAAGGAGATACTGCTCCAAATTCTACTCTTAGGAGTACGAATATGTTAACATGTTTTCTAGTTTTCTTTACGTTCTGTTTTTCTTTTTTATTCGCTTCTTTATATTTATTATAGAAACAATATTAAGGAAAAGAGAACATCTTCTGCTCGTAGCGCAGCAATCAATCTCTCAGGAACGTCGCACAAAACGTACTTAAGCACAAAGTTTTTTCAACTATTTTTCACGGACAGTCAGCAAAGTTAAAACGTGATAAAAAAAATGTATATAGTCTCGCTGTGGTTCGCTTTATTACAAATAAATTTATTTCAAAAAATAGGGATCGTTCGGTATCCTTTTTGCAATTGAGTAAATACTTCACTGAAGAGTTTTCGGGCGCCAACCGAAGCGTGTGAATCTTTTCTTAAGAATATTGTTGCTGTGAGAAAGCTGTTGATCGCGCAATAAAACGTTATTTTTGCCAAGTGTCATTCACTGTTGTTCGCGGTAAACAACAATAGTTAATGACACTTGACAAAAATAATTTCACGCACAATTGCGCGAGAATAAGAAGGAGTTTGAAACGATTGGTCGCACGTGGCGGAAAGTTGCCAACCAATTGGGTGCACCTGCTGTTGCAATTGTAGTTTCGCAGTTATAGTTTCTGCGCTGCCATGTTTCTCCGTTTACATCCTCCGCGGAATCGCAAGGAAAACTCGAGAGAGCCAGCTGTGAAAGTGTGAGTGGGGCATGAGTCAACAAAGCCAACACTTTTCTCCATGTATTTGCATTCACTTCACATTTCACAATTCCGCACGTTCTGCTGCTGACTGAATATTCCAGTTAGCATTCTTGTTGGAAAATCCGTGTACCAGTATTATTTGCTATCTGCTATGTTTGTAAAATTACAGGTAAATAAACAATAAACATTCATATATATATATATATATATTTAAGTACATTAGTTGTGGCAAACGCTTTCTCTGATCTAGCGCGTACAAGTATCATAAATCGACTCATCTGAAGACATTATATAAACAACAGCTGACACAATGACAGCAATCAAACATCACACTGAAAGCATTGTTTCATCGAAAGAATTTTTTGTCACATAAAAAGAAGACAGTAACTTGCGTAATTTCCATTGTTATTATCTTGACAATCTCTTTTTTGGGTTAATACAAATGTCTTTGATTGTATACAATTATATAGGTTAGCACATACATATAGTATACATTTAGTAGTACAATGCACATATTTATTTTTCAGTGAAAGTTGCACCAGGAATAAGATTTCGAAGTTTGTCTGAATTTGATCATCATGTCCATCTTGAGCAAACGTGCCAATGTAAATCCTTGTCTTGATTCTAAGGCTTTTCTTGGAATAGATGAAGCATGTCTTAGCGTTCTGAACGAATACAACAGATCTGTCACATTCTATTCTCATCCGACAGAATGTTACATGGTATGTGTAACATTGCTAAACAAATTTTAAAAAACTAACTGTTGGAATAATAATATCTTCTTTTTAATTGCAGTGCAGTGGTGTACCACAGACCTTACCTGCGGGCAATACCACATTGGTTGTGTCCACAAAATATCCTTTGCACATGTATTACAAGGATGAGAATGAACTTTGCCAGTAAGTTGGAAATATATAAGTGTGCTGTATAATCGTAAAATAATTTCTAACATTTTATTACAATTCTTGGCGAAAATTTATATTTGTAGCACTACATACAATTTTAAGGAACGTGGAAGCTATGGATGGAACATTTCTGAGAAACAATTATGCTCAGATATTTACACGATTCATGAACCAATAAACAGTTATCTTCGTAAGTTTTGTTTTAACAATTTTGCATGATCTTAGTTTATCAGGCTAGTACTAATCACAATCGTTTTTTCTTGCAGCAATATTTGTTGCTTTTGCGATATTTGTTCTGGCAATAATTTTATTTATAATCGCCAGATATATTGTACATGTGATAAGACGGTTTCCATTTTTCGATACAACACCGGTAAGTGAAACAAATATATATTACGTATTATTTATGGGAATATATTTATATTATGTTTTCAGATTGTAGAAAGGTCACAATCAGAAACATCATATTCTTTAGGAACAAGCAGAACTTGTACTAGAATTCGTTCTGTCGACACTTTTCGGGGGTATGTTTTACATTATAATAAAATGATAGAAAAAGATCTTGTGTTAAATATGAAAAAAATTGTTTCAGAATTGCTATATTATTGATGATATTTGTTAACAATGGCGGCGGCAAGTACACGTTCTTTAATCACAGTCCCTGGAACGGCTTGACAATTGCAGACTTGGTGTTACCTTGGTAAACTATCGTCTTCATTTTTTTTATATCGCACTATGTCGCATTCCGTTCAATTTCGCACAATCTTTCATTTCAGGTTTGCCTGGATCATGGGAGTTTCAATTACTATATCGAAACGATCGCAACTGCGGGTGGTGAGTTCACGCTGCAAGATTATTTTACGTTCCCTGCAACGTTCGTTTATGCTCGTACTTCTCGGACTGATGTTGAACTCGATTCACACGAAGTCTCTGAAGGATCTTCGATTTCCCGGTATTCTTCAGTTACTGGCCATTTCGTTCTTTGTGTGCTCCACAATCGAGACCGTGTTTATGAAGGTGCACTCCGAGGTTCGAATCACAGCTTTACATTGTGTGTGTTGCTCACATGCGTTTTTACTTAAACACCCATCTGATTAATAATCTCCTAGGACGACCTGTTACAGTTTGGTCGCTTCTCAAAACTACGCGATATCTTGGAGAGCTGGCGACAGTGGTTGATCATATTAGGGATCGTGGCGACGCATATCCTCGTTACGTTTCTGCTGCCTGTTCCGGACTGTCCAAAGGGATATTTGGGTCCGGGTGGTTATCACCACTTCGGAGATTTCGAAAATTGCACTGGAGGCGCGGCTGGTTACATAGACAGACTTGTTTTCGGAAGTCACATGTACTTCAGAATACAAAATCCTGTGTATGGAACCATTTTGCCTCATGACCCTGAAGGTATATCAACTCTGTTGTTTGTCACGAGCTTTCAAACGTCGCAAACGTTATCAACTAATGTAAATTCATAACGTCATTATTCCTACATAGGCATACTGAACACTATGTCTATCATACTTATTGTGTACATGGGTGTCCACGCTGGAAAGATCTTGTTACTTTATTATCAATGCAACGAAAGAGTAGTCCGCTGGTTGCTGTGGTCAGGTGTAACAGTAAGTTTTGATTTTTTATAAGATATGGTTGTAGAAAAATAATTACAACTGTTAATAATTGATACTGACGTGTGTTTAGGGTATTATTGCTGGAATATTATGTAACTTTGACAAGGAATCCGGAGTGATACCAGTAAATAAGAAAATGATGTCGCTCTCATTTGTTCTGACTACGTCATCTTTCGCATTTTTGCTATACGCAATCGTGCACTTCTTTGTCGATTACAAACGATATTGGAGCGGAGCTCCATTTAATTACGCAGGTCTGTTGGCGATGCTCGGTAATTTCCACGCTTTATCATGCGATTAAAATAAACAAATTTAATGTCTTACATTTGGTTTAGGTCTGAATCCAATTACGCTTTATATCGGGCACACCATCACCATGGGTCTGTTCCCGTGGGCCTGGAAAGTGCCTCATCCTACGCATTGGTCGTTCCTTGCCATGAATTTGTGGACCACAGTATTATGGAATGTCATTGCATATTGGTTTTACGTGAAAGATATTATTATATCTATTTAAAACACAAAAAACAGCTATTTTACACGCAAACAAAATCAAGAACCGTGTTGTTGAAATCACAAAATTGATGTATGAGCGCGCGTTGAACAGAGCAAGTTCAGATACTAACATCTGGTGTGATACACGGTCTTGAAAGAAATATATTAAAATAATATATTACAAGAACGATATTATTCATAATGCGATAAAAATAATATATTACAAGAACGATATTATTTATAATGCGATAAAAGACATTACAAACTCTAGAAAAAGGTTACTTTACGACAATGTTAATGTTTTGTATTCAAACGTAAATGAATTTTGTAAAACTAAATATAATGCATTTTTTGTTTTTATTTTTAACATACACATAATATTAATTTTTCAAACATTCTTTTTTTAAAATCGCAATTATATATCAGTTTTTTCCGAATTAAATCGTGTGATTTTTTCCTATTAATAATTTTAAATATTATAAGTACATATTACAAATTATATTATAAATACATATTACAAATATTTGTGTAAATAAATTATCAGTTAAAAAATATTGTATTGTAAAAAAATATTGTATTGTTTAAACATTTCTATTTTTTGGCTCTTTGTACGGCAAACCCAAGATCTTAAAAATATCTTCTTCACATGTAATGTTTACAGGTTCTCCCGGACAATCTAAAAATGATTTCTTTTTTTTATAACAACCAAAATATGTTGAGTTATTTTACTTTTATATATTATATTCGAGTCTCATACCTTTGACCGTAAGAGGCTTCAGTGTATATTCATTCAGAGTGTATTTTTTCTCCAATGCATGTGCTCTCATATTTTGATTGAACAGATCACTTCCCGTGAAATAAAGTACGGCGCAGTAATATTGGTCGTAATATGTGAGACGTATATCCAACCTTCTAAAAGGTTTATCCTCCGACAATCGACATACTCCCTACAAATTTGTAATAATTTGCATGCATGAAAATTTCTTGATTAATTTCATTTCAGTATGTATATTATTTTTCAGTATTTTACCATAAATTTACTGGTTCCAAGAGATAGTGTGTCTGTAATCAACTGTTTCTTTTCGAGACACGCAACAATTGCTTTCAATGACACATTTTTTGTCTTAGATTTTGATGTATAATCAGGATGTGTTATGAGAACATCAATATCTCCACTTTCTTCTTTACCACGTCTGTAACTCCCGCAGATAGTTATGATATAATTACTGTTCAATTCTTTTATGGCATTATTCAGTATCTTCTCGATTTTTTTAATTTCTGCTCTGGGTATTTTTTTCTCAAAATCATCAAAATACTTTAATCCAAGTTTTTGATGATGTGTGAGCTTGTCCTGATGTTTCTTGAGGTCTTCCAATGTCTTGATGCCAGCATCTACTAATTCCTTTGCTTTTGCAGGACCTATACCTGATACTCTGGCCAGTAAACTTATGGCAACATTATTTTCATCTTTTTTAATCTAAAAAGAAAAATAAATTTTTGTCTTTGTTACGAAATTAAGTATAAAACAATAATAATAATTTATATACATCTTCTAATTTTTGTAGTTTCCCTGTTTGAAGAAATTCGTCTATCTTCTTTGCAATTTTCACTCCAATTCCGGGCAATTTCTTTGCTTCCTCTCCACTTTTGACTCTCTCAGACAAAGCACTTAACGTTCCAGCTGCTTTGCGGTACGCGTTGTATTTGTAAACATTCTTGCTGACATTCCGTTCGTAATCCGCCAATTCTGTAAATTTTATTATATGCATTATGACACAACACAATTTGTGACATAAAAATAGTAATCGTTTTTAAATTGAAAGATCAATTCTATATTTCTACCACACCGCAATTTTGCAAAAACTTACCCATCAAAAAGTCACACAAATCTTGATTTGGATTGTTTGCATTACTCCCAGCTTTTCTCTTACCCATTATGTGAGGTAAGACACGATAGAGATTTCGAGAGAATATTCGGTTCAGCTTGTTACTTTTCAATTTCGTTTATGTAATATTGTTGTTGTATCGTACCGGTTACTTTGAGTGTTTACCAGTGTTTACACTTAAACCGATGCGCAGTTAACCAAATATGCTCTTTACTTCCGGTCCATCAGCAGCATCAGCATTGTCAATGTTCCTAACGCTACAACTGGATCGTTCTATGAACAAAGCGCGATTTTACAGAATCTCATTTGTTCATTAAACCGGTGTTATATATTTTATGGGAAAGGGAGAACAAAAAATAGATTCACATATCCATATTTATTTCACATGTATATGTTTACAAGTTGACAAGGAAATATTATAGATTGATTTGATTTAACTACCTACATACTGTTTTTTTAGACCTCTTTATCTTGCAACATGGTACAATAAAATCTCTCTTCTTGTGAAGTATACAAACCAACACGTGAAAATTCTCTCTTCCTATGTGTTACATCTTATTAACACTGAACAATGTGTGATAATTCAAACACACTGGATACTTTTTCCATATTATTCATTACAGCAGAAAGATAAATTTGATTATCATATAGAAATAACAGCTGCGCTAATTCAGGCTTTGGCATCACAATCTTCTTAACTTGTAACACTAGCTTAGTATATATACGCTATTGTTTTCACAAAGAAATTAATAATCAACTTTCAAATGTCATGAATAGCAGTAAAACTAAGATATATGTAATCTACAGAGAAATTTATATAAAATGCAATCTCATCTTACTTTCTCTTATACACTACGTAAAAATATTAGAGAGAGCTCTCTTAATACTAAATGTTGAAATTCTTGTATCAAGTATTAAAACAAGTGTCATCCTACAACATATACTTTCTACTAGTTCTTAAAATCAAACAAAAGGGTTGTTTTAAGTAAAAAAGCGATCATTTCAAGTAAAAAAAAAAAACAAAAATAAGTAATACAAAAATATTAAAAAAATATACAGAAACATGCTCTTTGATTTATATCTAATCTACAATTTTACATACATGTATAAGAAATTTAAATTTGACTTAGATTAGAGATCATATATTGAACTTCGCTTATTGGGTGTCGTTTGAAATCGACTATTCTGGTCAATAGAATAAGTTTGGCATTGCACTGTTTGGTTATACATCTATGTGAATAACGATTTGACACATAAGTACACGATTCTCTGTGCAAAAATTAAAAGTGGAAATTTCTAGTCTTCCCGGAATGTGTAAACTATCAGTCCCGTGTATAGAGTTTCAAACAGGGGATGTTTGGCATTAGCTAAGTCTTCTGGACGGTTCTTTGTATCTACATCATATCTAACTCGCGCGCACGAATGAAAAGAATTGAACAGTAGAAACCAACATTTTAAGATGTTTGAGTTTTAACTGTTATTTGAATTTTGTGTATTCAATTTGCTTTGATTTTTATCGATCGGTTTGTTACGTCTGTACGCGGTGTCGTTGCTATCCTTTGTAAGCTCGTAGATTGCATCTGTCTAGAAGAGGATCCTTCCGGATCAAACTGGCTTTGTATCTGTCCGGAAGGTTGCTCGTTACGTAACTTCTTGCGTAACAGAAACAGTTAAACTTGAAAATAATCAAAGCAAGTAAAATAGAGACTGGACCCACTACCGCGTATACATACAACTGCGGGATTCTGCCTGGTTGCCAGAGAATTGTAAACGCGACTGTTTTTCCTTGAGTATCTGTAACACACGCGTGTGTCAATTGTCGATGCATTAGAATCTCAAAAACCACCACGGCAACTTACCTATGTAGGCAAGCCCGTATCCCGTATTTGGTGTGCCCATTCTGTACGAACAGGTCGGTATTTGCACTTCGTGAATGTCTCCCACGTCTACTCTCAGCTCGTACAGCACCATTCCCTGCTCCGGACGAATACAACCCGGATAACTTAACTGATCCGTTGCCGTGTCCAGACTTTCGTGCGCCGCGTTGTGTGTGTGAGCGGAAAAAATTACCTGAGGTGTTAATTCTTCAAGTACCTACGAGACACACATAATAACTATAATGGATATTCAGTTGAAAATTTTTTAAATGTTTGTACATACATTTTGCACAAAACGATCGGGCATAGACAACAAAGGAACATGGCTGAGAATAACATTCGTTGTATTCCTTTCCTTATAATCATTCAGAAAGGCATCTTTTGGCGCTTTTGGTATTGTACGTGTCAATCTGTTAACCTAAAATCAGTGATAATTATTTCTCGAATTTCTTCGAATTTGAAAAGATCACGTAAATTATTAGTTTACCTTGAAAAACGTAACGGACTTGTAAACCAATGTGTCTGGTTGAGTATACGCGAAATTAAACCTCTGAAGAATGCCCGGAGAAACGGAATCTTCTTCGCCTCCGATGTCATTGTCTCCTGGTATATAAATTTTCTACAAAAAACAAAACAGATTAACATAAACTATTGACAAAAAGATTGAACAATAAACTATTGAATAAGAAGACAATATTAAGCAATTCAAGTACCATTATGTTATTTGGTGTCGAAAATATTGAATCTAATCTTTTTTTGTATTTTTTGAACTCATCTACAGTAGCTATATGACCTTCATCCATGAGATCACCAAGAAAGGCAATAACATGCGGCTGAGAATGTCTGAGTGCTCTTGAGAATGTTTTTTCTAAGTACCTAGAAGTACAACAATTTGAAGCAAACCTTGAGATCAAATTCTACAAACATTTTCAGTACAATCTTTTATAGCAATTGATAGATATGTACAATAAACTCAAAAGACATTTTTTAAAACTCATACCTATCACTATCCCATATTGCTACAGATGATCCAAAATAATTCTCATTTCTTTCCCCAAGTATTTGCGGATCTGCTACAAGAAGAATTCGAACACAATCTGAGCATTCGTACGTTCTCCACATCCACTTTTGTATTTCGTACACAAGAACTTCATTGTAAAATACTGTTATGCAATACAATGCAAGGAATCCAAAGTATAACAACCGAAGCTTCAATCTGTTCAACACAATTACGAATTTTTACATATCTATAAACTGAGACTCTTCCAACAAATTAATATCCAACAATTTAATACATATTATATAAAATTACCTATCTCGCCTGCTCTTTAACATTTTCTATAATTTATCCAATATTACACAACGTTGCACACATAAAAGTGATCAGCGCGGACTCTCCCAAGTTCATATTATCATCAATCTTATCTAAATTCTTGACAGTGCGATAATATGAAAAAAATCATGCAAAGTTAATAACAAAGTATAGAGACGTGCGCTTATCTCATATGTTGTCAGAAGATAAAATCCTATTTTCTTAGCGTTACATTTTACCACATAATGCACGAGGCTTCTCCGAGAGTAAGCTCACACTCACACTCACACGCGTTCCATACGTTACGTCAACGAAATAAAATGAGTGTGTGATACCAGAGAGAAGCCTGAGAGCGGCCAGGCCCATAAGAGAATAAGATAATCGTTTAGCTGCCCCGTTAGTCAGCGCAATGTCCACGGGTGGTAAACATCGGCAACTACATAGCCGTGTACACGACTTGTCGGTGCGTAAGCTATGTCAAATGTGGACATGGTTCTATTCCGTGATATGTCCGCAAGTTGCCACTTTATTCTGTGCTTATGTGCACGAGCAAATTTAAAAAAATTAAAAATTAATTTCTTCTTGGAAACATGTTCCTTTACATTTACTCGTAAAAAGTTATACATGTACATGCCTATGCTATATTTTTTAACCAGAAGCAGTACATATGATACTGCATATATGACAGTCAGCACTCTGTGTAAAGTGGCACGGAAAACTATACACACACTTCTACATATTATATAACAATAAATACTGTGTAAAACCTAAACATGTTCTTATTACTCCTATCTCTCTCTCTCTCTCTCTCTTCTATATATCCTATCATCTCCAAATCTACAAAGAACTGCCTGCATCACCAAAACCATATATAATAAAATCATAAAACTACTTAGCGAAGTAACATCACCAAAACGCCGTTAGATTTTTGCTCATCGACCACCAAACTCTCAATACAATGGTATATCCTAATGTTTTTCAGTTCCAGTTCTTATAATTGAAAATATTTAAAGTTTTTACATAACAATAACTGTACTTTCAAATTACATAAGTAAAACTTAATCTTACATCTACATGTAGTTTTTAAGTTAATGTTCCCCGGGGAGACAAGCTCCCCCAGGGTAATATACAAATAAATACACATACTGGGCATACCTGCCGCGCTCGCATAAAAAAATAATTTAAAAATAATAATACATCGCGAACAAAGCCCCTTTGGCTAAAAGGCGCAAAACCTATGTAAGAAGTAAGGGCACATACTTACCGTCACCAGTGAGAGGTAAGATGCACTCCCCCCCCCCCAATAACAGATCAAGAAATTGTATAAAATATCGCCCCAGCTACCAGGCTAAAGCGATATTCAAAATAAGCGTACAAATAATCAGCTACCAGGCCATAACGAAATAAGAGACAATAATTAAGAAAAAAAAGGCCTGAAAGCAGCGTCGCGGATAAAACACAATACGCAAAATATGAACATGCAAGAGAGCAGAAAACGCATGACAATTAAAAAAAATACTATTACTAATACCATATGAACGCGCGCACTCACACCCGACTAAAAAAACACACAAAAGAAACTCGGCGGCATTCAAGCCCGAATAAAGTACAACATGTATTCAGGACGAACAACTGACTCTCCAAATCCTTAAAAAACATCAATCTCCACGAAAAAAGAGGAAGGCACCAACGGCCACTCATCCTGTGACTTGCCGGCAAATTCCAACTCGCACAAAAAGGGCGACAAAAAGACAATGTACAATCTCGGAAACCTAATCTAACCTACCCTAACCTAATTTCATTATAGCTGTCTCTTCCTGTTTTCCCGTAGCTCTCCGTGCCTCTGCATTTTTTTTCATGGCTTTCCCTGTGTCTTCGTACCTCTCTTTAACGAAAAGCGTTGAGACCTAAACGTTCTCTGCAACAATGGTTAAGATCAACGTGGTTGAAAGTCGTATTTAATTGATTTTTCCAGAGTGTATTAAAAATAGCTGTCTCTCCCTGATTTCCCGTGGCTCTCCGTGCCTCTCGATTTTTTCTCATAACTTTCCTTGTCTCTACGTG
>QVOB01005110.1:0-16610 GCA_014839585.1 Pseudomyrmex concolor
AAAAAAAAAAAAAAAAAAAAAAAAATACACGCATCGAAAATTCTTCGAGATCGCACGATCGATACAAATTCGCGTGACTAAATTTTCTGAATTCACGATATAGTAGCGTAACAAGCCGTTAACAGAGATGTCGCGTGAATGATCAACGGCCCCGGATGTACACACACATACACACACACACACATGAATCAAAGCGGTAGCTGCCGATGTGAGAAGCCTACATGGATACTCCGCCTCCTGCCGAGCGGACCACGAGGCCTCTAAGGATTTTATGGCACGGAATGGGATTTGGGTACATTTAGCGGTCATAAAGCGGCAAAGGTGTAAAGAGCCGGCCGCGCGGCCACCCCAACCGGGGCTCAGAGATCGGCACCTTTTATCCCGAGGGAATCTACGTTAGGGAGTTTTTACAATCGTGTTCCGCCTTTTCATTGGCGTTGCCGCCCAGTGAGGACGCGCTTCTGTGCATTTTTTCTCGTCATGTGAAAAATTTTCCGGCTTCCACGGCGCACACGCGCACACACACATTCTTTCTCCCTCTGCCATTTCAAATATAAATAATTCAGTAATTAATTTATCTAATTATCGTCTAATTACTTTAATAACTAATTCATTTTATTATCGCGTTAAATATCGCACACATTACCGCGAATTTAATTTTCAAATTAGAAAAAAAAACCGCTGCCCGTTACGCGCGTCAAGTCAAAAGAGCTTCAAGTTCGCGAGCGAACGACTTCCTTTCGGCGCGGATCGCATCGCGTTTATAACACCGTCGTATAAACCATCCCGCAAGTTCATTTGGCCTGTCTGGCGAATGCTCGTATTTACTAGATACGGGATCTCATGCACGAAACAATAAACGAATCCTCGGTGTATTGATCCGGCACGGCGAGCGGGCACCGACGGCGGGCGCCGACTACGAGAAGAAGGATACCAGGCGAGGAAAGGAATAAGAAAAAAAAGAAGAAGAAGAAGAAGAGGAAAAAAGAAGAAGAAGAAGAAGGAGGAGGCCTGGTCGAAGGTTACGACGTTCTCGGTCTTGTTCGGCTCTTCGACGTAGGGCGCGAGAGAGTGCCTTGTACCTCACACCCAATCAACTTAGATCCGCGGTTCCAGATAAGGAACCCTCCCTTCTCTCTCTCTCTCTTTCTTCCCTTCCTCTTCTGCCATTGAAACGGCGCGCACCGAGCGTATATATATACATATATATATATATATACACATATGCCGTCAGCATCACGGCGTGGTTAACCAGGAACGGCACTCGCGGGGGCGGGCGGTCTCTTCGAATACTAAGTCACCCGGCGCAAAATACACCGGCCGAGCGCTCTTCGTCGTGTCCCCGTCGTTCCTCGTCGGTTTCTCGCCGCCGCGCCGTGGCTTCCCGTCCGCTTTCCCGACATGCATGCGCCCGGGTAACGAGCTTTCATTAGCGACTCTGTAGGCTAATGAGCCGTGTTAGAAACGATTCGTGGACCGATCCGTTGGCTTTGTATACACGTTGGAATCCGACGTTCCGACTTCTTTGTCTTTCAACGGATCTTTGTTTGAAAGCGAAGAGAAAAGGTCACGCGTTGTGAACGTTAAATAAGTTTGTTCCCTTGTATTCCCCTTTAGTCACATCACCGCGACGTTTATGATATGGGAAAGCATTAGCTTCAAGCATATTATTTCGTTCCCATTCGTTTCTCCCCAACGAAAAACATCTCCGTCCGGTAACACATGACGGAGTCGCCGGCCGCGATTATCGAGAGGTCAAATCGCGCGACATTGGACGTCGATGATGTTAAAATTGAATTAAATTCAGAGGAGGGTAAAATACGCGCGCGCGATTCCTTTACTGCGGCCCACCAACCCTTCGATGACGCACGTACGTATACGGTAGGACACGAACGCGCACGCGCGTTACACACACACACACACATATATATATATATATATGCGTACGATTATTAAACACCCGACGGAAACTGAAGCGTTCGGCCGACAGGGTAAGGGGGGAGAGGAAGGTAGAGAGGAAAAAGAAACATCGGGAGAAGAGAGGAGGGACTGTCGAGACGACGGCTCGGCGGTCGTTTTATGGCGTATATGCGACATGAGCAGGGATATTGAAAAGTTTGATTGCCCGCCAGTTTAATTCGCCGCGTATTCGAATCCCCGTGCCAACGGGAAGAAACGGGGGTCTCCCTCCGCCCTCCCCTTTCCCCTCCCTTTTGAGGGCCCTATTCTCTTCTTTCCTACGCCCGTTCCTTGCGCCACGACTCCGGACTCTCGCGAAAATTGATTTTGCGGTTGTACATGCCGATCGCGAGGCATATATAAGCCTCCTCTCGATCCTGAGAACTGCAACATTTCGAATCCAAATGATATATTTATGCTTTCAATATACACACATCGCGGCAGGTAATTTAAACCGCAACTATTAAAACTGTTCGCGTCTAACTTGTGGAGTCATCAGTTTAAAAAAAAAAAAAAAAAAAAAAAAAAAGGTTAAAACATTTCTCAATATTTAAAATTATCCTATTGGTGTGGAAGAGGGGAGAAAGAGGAATGGAAAAACACTGCGTTATACGTTCCACGTAATATCTTTTATATCGAGAAGGTTTTTAGATGCCGAGAGATGTGGATTCTGTGATAAAATATTTCTTCAATGTAGTTTGAACAGCGTGGAGAATGCTCGCACATGTACGAGAATTAAATAAAGACGGTGGTCGCGGTTAACGGGCGCGCTAAGCGGTTTAGCACCCGCCGTATTGGATCGTATTTATTACCCGGTCTGCCCGCTCTCTCTCGCGGAGCTCGAACAGCCTTCTTTACTTTACTTTAATTTCCGTCCTATCTTTTCTCGTCGCGACGAACAACGTTGTAGTATCGAGAGACCTCGTCATCGAGATAACGAAAAATATCGAGATATAATCGCCACGATAATATTTCCGCGTCCCGCGAAAAATTGCACGACGACGCGAGAGAGCAACGATCATTTAAACCGTCTTCATTAGACTTCGGCTCGCGAGAGACGCGATTGCTCGCGTTTAATCTCTCTCTCTCTCTCTCTTCTTTACTTCGCAAAGTAACGATTTTCCATTAATTGCGTCGTTTTCTTTGTTTTTACAGGTAAGTCCCGATACCGGACAACGGGAGAAAGAGATGTAGCGAGGTAGAAGAAGTGGCGGCTCGTTCTTCCTCGCGAATAGAGAAGCGCAGCGCGAGGAAGGAATAGCAAAAAAACGGAGGCGAGCGATTAGCGCGGAATCACGAGATAAAGGCGGAGTCGCGATCTCGCCGGGCAGCAGCTCTCTCTTTTTCGGAGCATGGAGAAGCGCTGGTATTTATGTTAATTACTGTCAACGTTAATTAGTGCCGCCGGTACCCTCGCGCAGCACTCCCCGCCACGCTGGCGAGGAAGAGACGGGACGAGATAGTTGGGGGGAAGAGGGAGGGGAGAGAGAGAGGATAAACGGAACGAACGGAAAAGACGATTCGCGCGGCGAGATTTCGAACGGTTATTTCTCTGTAACCGCGTCTCGGTGCCGAACAAACGGGGTCCGGGTTCCGTTTCGATGAGCATTGTAATCTGCGCGTGCTCCGAAGCGTTTTAATGAGAGAGACGACCGCCCGCATTTGCGAGAACGACAGGCCTAATCTTCTACGTGGAATTGCGCGGCGCAACGACGGGACGCGATTGAAGACGGGGCATTAGACGAGGGCGGCGCGAGGAAGTCACGGTCGTGTGTCACGCGACACAATTTTAAGCGGGATTTCAAGCAAAAAGAAGCCAGTCGTTAGCGCGAAATTGTCGGTAGCAAAAAGAAACGTTAATGAGCGTACAATGAAGGTGGTCTCTCTCCCGTTGTTATGGGCACACGCAATTCGTTAATTTTCGGCGTCTCTTCCAATTTCCGAGTTTATATTCCATTATATATGTTAGTTTTTTTCGCAAGTGTCTCAAATTGCGAGACATACAATTTTATTCCGAAGACAAAAATCCTCTTTCAAACTTGCGTTTTTTTTTTTTTTTTAATCAATAATCTATCTCGCCTCGATGCGTCTCTCTATTATTTCAGCGTCCGAATCAAACGGATAATGCGCCAAGTAAATTGCACGTCCAATTTCCGCGTGCCGCGGAGTTTCTAATTTAACTTTCGCTGACTGACTTTGTAATAAACCGCGCGCGATTCACTTTCATTAATACATCTTCATTTTCATCAAGGAGCAAAAGTATAATCGCAGTTAGGCGTAAAGGAGACAGATATATAATTGGTTATTAAATCCCGGTAATGACACGGCTATATTGCCGCGCGAGAAAAACATACAAAAGCATAAATTTCTCAATAAGAAAAAACGCGCGCGTATTAAAACACCGGCCACCGGAATCGCTTGTAATGATGTAGAAATCGTTGCGCCGAAATTGGCAAAGGCCCAAAGAGGCACCGCGATAATTATCTTTTAATTATCCGCGCGCCTCCGACCGTATACGCGCTCGCGCGCGCGTGTGTGTGCGCGCATATATTCATTTTGGAAAAAAAAAAAAAAAAATTAGCTTCACGAGTCTATCTCGCGCAATCGAACAGGTTTAACGAGGAAATTAACCGTTTAGAATATTTTTTGTATCTGTTTATCTTTGCTTGTACTTTATATTCTCTATATTGAGTGCAATTTCTCCGCGACGGTGCCGTTGACTTGTCTTGATGAGAGGCATCGTTCGTTTTTAAATTCTATCTTTACGGATATGATTGCCCAATGAGATATATTCACGCGCGAATATATTCACGCAATGTACACTTGGGTTGTTCAATTAATTATCGACAAATGTGTTTCTTTCGCATTTTCCCTGCGTCTCGCGCGCGATTTGTTACACGGAACCGTCGGCGTTACTCATCGTCAATTTGCATATTCGAGATTCCATCTACGTAGTCCGACGTCTTCTAACGCGATGGCGTTATGTATTCGAATGTATATGTATATTTTGTAAAAGAAAGAAAAACGCATTTATTTATCCGCGCGAGCGATTACGGCTCGCGCAACCGGCTGGAAAGTAGCGGCGTGTCCGCTTTCTGGGACACTTGAATGTTCGCGCGGCACGTTGTTTTATTTAACTATTAATAAAGATTAATAAAGAATCTTTAGACTCTGAAGTTTCTGAACTAAGAAATATAAATACGGTCATAAGAGCCGTTCGGAGGATGTTGTGCGGAAATATGCGTATATATGTGTGTATATATATATATATATATATATATATATATATATATGCATACATATATATAATTACTTTTTTTCAAATAACTGTTAACTAACTAGGTTTTTGTTATTAATATTTTGCTTCTTTTTTATTATTATTTTTATCTTGTTTGGATGATTACTATCAGTTTTGTTATCATTATCACTATTATTTGTTATTGCTCTCTTAATACAGTTCATTTCTTTATTTTTTTATAATTATTCTTTTTGTTTTTTTTTTGTTTCTTTGTTAATTTTGATTATTTACAAACTTATTGTATCTCAATACTTATATTGTTATTAAGCGCTTTAGGGGATGTTATCCCAGAGCGCTTTACAAATCCCCTTAACTAATTTTAAATTATTGCAAAAAAAACCTCCTCGGCTAGAAGTCGAACCTGGAACCTCCGGCTTTCCGGGCCTTTCTTATTCGGCACCACCGAGGCACTTGTTTTATTTAATTTTCGAAGTGACGGCGAAAGATGAGACTTTTCCGTCTCGGCATAATCCATTCACCAGCGGAGAAAAAATCGCTGCCGGTAATCTACAACCATAGGCGAGAACAAACAGATTCACTAGGTATATACGCGATACAGGCGCGGAAGAAGCCAGCGGAGACAACTAGATGGGGAGAGAAGGAGTTAGGGAATCGCGACGAGGACAGTTTATGATGCGGCGTGCGACTTGAGCGCTCAAACGCGCCGCTGCTGTAGAGCGTACGTCCTCTCTTCCCGCCGACTATATCTCCGTGTTCGCTCGTATCGGGACCATTGCCAACAGCTGAAAAGGACGATCGAGTGAAGTCCAGGAAATCTACCGGCGAAACGACCAAGACAGTTCGATGGAACTCACGAGGCGTACCGTGGATATATCTTGTGCGTTTTACCGCGACGGAAATCTCGCTCTTTGCCGCGTCGAGAGATAGAGAGAAGAAAAGAAGAAGTTACCGCGATCCCCTCGCTAAATTCGTCGTATTCTTCACAACTTCGGTCACGGCGCGCGATGAGATATGCGCGATTGCTTCTGTGGGAAAAGCCCGACGACGACCACCGACGCTTTGAGAGAGAGTCGGAGATTTAAACGCGGTTCTCCGACCGCGTTCGTGGATTCGCGCACGGAGGGAACTGATTTTTCATTTCCTGAATAGCAACAGCCAAAAAAAAAAAAAAAAAAGAAAAGAAAAGAAAGTTTCAGAGTAACGGAAATTGCGACATACAATATAATTTATAAAGTATAATGCGTCGCGCGCTACGTAGAAAAGTATAAGAAGAAGAAGCGAACAAAGTGTTGATAGATCGTGACAGTTGCCAACTATAAATTTTGTCAATTAGCTCGATGTGACGCCAAACGAGGACGTTAAGTAATCGAAACGTTACGTTAATAGTCGTGATCCGCGTCTACAGGTGTAGACACCTGTCGAACGATTCGTTACGCGGAAGAAGAGACGCGCGGGAGAGGGGGAGAGAGAGAGAGAGAGAGAGAGAGAGAGAGAGAGAGAGAGATCGCTCCGGCTTATAGCGCATATTTGTTAAATCTAAAGAAATTAAACTGACAGAACTTATTACCGCGTCTCTCATTCCGCGTCCTTTATCGCCCGGTTACCCACCTATCTCATTAAAGCAACGTGTACCGCGCGTGTTCCGAACGGTCGGCATGCCGGGTCGACAGAAATCGTCGATTTGGTATCCGGGACTCTCTCACAAGTTAATGCCACGGTAGTCGGAATACCGTTAGTCGTGGAATAAACGCGTCTCTCTCTCTCTCTCTCTCTCTCTCTCTCTCTTTCTATAAAGCGTCCGCCCGTGGGGAAAGAATCGGAACTGCGGAGCGATTTAATGGCGAGCGCGCGCGCAATGGCGAACAAACGTAAAATCGTTATAACAGTAAGTGACATGACTATTGCGTGTAACGCGATGTTGGCACGGCCGGTTTTCCGCGTCAACAACCCTCTCGTTGATGCCCCGACTGCGCGCGTTATTGAAGACGCGAGCGCGCGCGAGAGAGAGAGAGAGAGCGAGAGATAAATTACGCGGAGATTGCTAACTAAATTAACACTGCCCCGAGAGATATTTATATGGAATCGGATATATATATATGGCGTACGGAGCGAGAGCCACCGTGCGCGAGAAAGGCTGTAATCTATTTTGCGACCGATTTACGACGTCTCACTTATATATATATATATATACGAGCCGACAATGAAATGCCCGCGCTAATTACGCTCGCGATAAGTCTCATTTCGGCGAACGCGCACGTCACTTATCGTCAATGATGATTTATATATCGCATCCTACGCGTTTCGCGGTGTTAGAGAATTTTTTCCAATTAGATAGAGACCGAAATAATATATCGTCTCGCTCTCGGCGATTTTTCCCCGTATATATCTCATTCAAAACGCATATTTTCGCGAGAATCTCGCAGTCGAAAAAGAGAGAGAGAGAGAGAGGAAAAAACAAAGAAAACAAAAGATACAAAAGGCAGATTCCGCGCCATTAATTTATTGCGATCGGCTTGGGATTCCGCGCGAGTAAGAAAGTATCCGATTACCTGGGAGTACCGCGCGAAAAAGAAAAGAAGAAAAACACGAAGGGAGGATATGCGCCGTTTGGTTCCGTGAAGCTCAAAATAAATTCGTCGTTTCGTCGCGTCGTCGCGGATTTACGAAGGTTTGGCGCATATATAGCACCACTGCGCGGTGTGATGCATGGCGCGGATGAGCTTACCACGAGGGTTAAGGAACAGAGAAGGCCAAAAATATTGTTGTTCACATAGACGATTTTATTGAACGTATCGCGTTAATGCATTTTCGTCTCGATATCACGCGCGCGTAAATCTACTCGATATTTTTCTAGAATTGCAATTACAGAAACTGCGCGGAACGTAACGAAATCTATTCGTCGTGACAATCGCGCGGCCATCATTCTCGTACGAGATTATGAACTCCCGAAAGTTTCGAAAAGATATCGCTCGTGCGCGGGAGTAGAGAGACAGAGAAGGAGCCGGAATTACGCGACGAAAGCGAACAAAAGCGCGCGAAACAAATGAGTGTAAATAACCGCCTACGCCCCAGTCGCAACGCGTTCGACACCTTCCTCTTGGACGAGGCGAGCGCGTCCCCCCGTCCGGGTATCCCATTATTTCATTAATTAGTGTCAGTCGCGCTTATCCGCGGACATACGAACACGAGAACTTCTGCGTACGGGCCGTGTTACCGCCATCCGCTTTGTTCACCTCCACCATAAACTTTGCGCCGTAAATTCTGCCTCTCTCTCTCTCTTTCTCTCTCTCTCTCGGCGTTTCTGCGCTTGCCTTCGCCGTTCATTCGGTATACTTGCGTCTTTTTCTTTCTCTCTTTCTCACTTACCGCGTTCCGGGACCGTTTTTACGTTCGTCTCCTCTTCCTTCCGCGATCGTTTTCACCTATCGATACGGTCTCGCGTCGGCAGATCGCGTATCGATACACCCGGGTATTAGACTTAGAACGTGACGACGGAAACACCGGAGAGTCCAGTTACAGACTTGATGACCGCATAAGATGCCTAAGTTTGCGCGACCGAGGCCGTTGTTCCATTTCAGTAATATTTTAATGCGCTCGCACACACACACACATACACATGGGAATATCGTCGCGGGAAACTGGCCGTGAGCGTGAAATAACTGTCCTTATATAAACGGGTTTGTGCGTTGTCGCAATCCTATTGATAATTAAAGAGCCAGGGAGTACTGAAAGCTCCGATTTAATTCGCCGCAAAATGGTGATAAGGAAAATTTATGAGAGAGACGCGTTATTATGGAGCGTTGCCGACGTAGCGTGACGGCCTTGAACTAATAGAGTAAACACTCTTCTAAGTTACAGTACATCGCGCGTAAATTGTGAAGCCGAGCGTGAGCGGCGGCGGCGGCGGCGGCGGCGGCGGCGACGACGGCGGGTGGCGTCGAAATTCGACGACACAAACAAAAACCACCAATTACGCGTGTTATTACCGGTTATACGCCTGACTTATTCATGTGTGCTCCGGGGGACGCGGGGGGGCAGGGAATACACCGCTTTTGATTTCCTGTCGGGATTATGAACAGCGTGAGCGTGTCAGCCGCTTACCGACAGGATTTTAATAACAGGTGCCGCGAGTACAGTGTGCAAATTTATAAGAGTCCGCTGTACTATCGCGCGGCCGATTATCCTTTCTATACCTACGTATTAATGAAGTATTTCTGCCGGCAATTATCGGTTACCGCACCGCAATTACCCGGCCGCGCGGCAACTTCTGCTTGACGTTAAAGGGCGGTATCGCGGAGGTAAAACCCAGAAGTACAGTATCTGCTTGCGACATTTCTCACGAGGATCTTGCAAAACTCCTTCAACCCTTTTTCGGGAGAGAAAGAATATCTCTTCCGAGTCGCCCGAGGCGCGGATTCGCGTTGACGCGCGGATTTAATCCTCTCTTTCCTCTCTTCTTCCGAGAGAGAGAGAGAGAGAGGGTGCACATACGAGCGTGCAGACACGCCCCAATTAATATCGGCCTTTGTTAATTCCGGTCGTTTTTCAGCCACTTGTTGCACTCCGGTAGCCTTCGACCTTCGCGTGGAGTGCCTTTTTGCAAACGGCTCATTTGACGATAATCGATTCGCTCGTACGCGTAACATGCACCCGCACGTTACCGCGCCGGCAACTCGAACGACTTAATGCGCATCGCCCATACGACGACAACAGTCAAATCGATTTCCGCTTATTGAGCGCACCCGCCTCACGCATATCATTATTGCGCGCGCCAACCTCACGTACCACCACGGTTTTACGATTCCGAGTCGTGCAAATATACGTGCCTCCCGTACGTCTCCCTTATTGGCGCACGGACGCGTATATATTATAAAATAGTATATAGGGCTGTTAAGTTATGCGCGGGAAAAAGGTCAATAAGGATCAGATTTTTTTTTCTTACAAGCGGGGAAGTTTAATTAGCAAAATGGAAAAGAAAAAGCCGCATGCAGTGCAACCGATCGCAAAACTCTTTGAACACTCGCAAATGTCTTTAATCGTTGCATTATCTTATGATGCGCAACTTGTTGGGGCAAAATTATAAGTTTTTTTCCACAATATTATAAAAAAAAGAAAACATAAAGAAAGAATCATAGACGGCGGACAAGAAAATCCGCGAATTCGAATTTAGCGGAGAGAAAGATTGGAAGCAAATATCGAAAATCGCAGATTCTTTCGCGCTATTTTTATCTTATTAATACGCGTCACACGCGGACCGTGTAATCTTTCTCGTTCGACTCGAATTGACCCTCCGGCTTCTTTTCTGCGCGACATAAATTCACCGTCGGTGTCGCGATCGACGGCGCCGAAAACACACTGAGAGAAAAATACCGCGATATATCCCTATATAGACGAAATGTTTGTGTTATGCTAAAACAAAGTGATTTGCGCGCTCAAAAATATTGTGAGTTTAACCATTTTCCATAATACGCAGTACGACGTTCGGCCTACTGGTTTAGCGGCCTGAGTGCAGGGGCAGCGAAACTGTGGAGGTCCCGAGTTCGAATCCGCACATCACCGTGAGGATTTTTTCCGGGCCGCGGTCCCTTTCAACCGAGTTTATCGGTTGATCGGCGAAAAGAATCGGGCCTCCAAATAATAATTCGAGTGTAATCTCGAATTAATTACCTCCCACAAGGCGATTATCTTAGTCACAATACTCTGAACACGAGCCAGACACAGATGGGTACGCTCACTGTGAGAAGAAGACAGTCGTGTATCGCGTGGTAGTAGTACCAAAAAGAACTTCACAAAAAATAGGAGAGACTAGGAAAAAGAAAAGAGATTTAGGAGCAGAAAGAGAATGTGGCTCGCAAAGAGTCGCGAGTCGGTCATGGGCACGTTAAAATAATGACATAAAAAAAAAAAAAATTCGCAGTACGACGCTCGCTGGAATTAAACGAATCGTAAACACAAAAGAGTGTAAATTAAAAATATTATAAATGAATATTTCTGCACAATTCTTTGCATTATTTCCAATCAATTATATAATTATTCAATTATCAATTGTATAACTTTTCATCAGTTGGACGAATGCTGGTGGTTTGTTTTCCGATACTATTCCAGATATTCTAATTGCTTGTTGTTCTATTTGTTTTTTTGAGACTCTATACTGTAATTAAATACATATGAGGTATATTTAGTATATGGGGGATAAATAGTCTGTGTTAATCTTAGTAAAGCAATATTGTCTGATTTACAATAATTTTCTCAAAAGTTGTTCGCAAATGGCATCATCATACAAAAAAATAGACACAAGATCAAACAAAAGCAAAGTTGAAGACTTTTTTTTTTTAACAATAAGCAGTAAATAAATTTTTATATCACTTTATTATAGTCACAGGCTTGTCGATTAAACTTTTAAATCTTCCACTTTTAAATTTTATTTCTATTCCGTGAATTTCTGATTAAGCGATAGGTAGATGTAGCGAAGTGTATATACACTCCGATGTACTTTAATATTACAAATAAACAACAATATTATTTAAATGATAATCTCTTATTATATAAAAACACGCTATAAACAAAGGTTAATGTGTCGGTGGCAAAACAATAAACGTCGTTTGAGAAGTCGCATTTGTTTTTATAGTTCCCACACAACACTCTCGGGCGTGTTTATCGAGAAGTGAAACGTAATCGTGCGGTGCATGCGATCGTGTGTTATGCGCGACGGCGAATGTAAACACACCGTGTACAAATGAAACAGAGAGGACTAGGGAGGAGAGTATATAGTATTTATTCGCGGAGGAGGTGCGTGCGGATCGAGTACGTAGTGTACAAGTTTCGCTCTGTGCGGGAGAGTCAATCGGTAAACCGGCACTTCGTAACGCAACACTTTTGCCGCTGCAGCCGCGGGGCAGCAGGCCTCCTTTCATTACGATTCGTCGTGGTTTTCATCTCGCACGACGCACTTTTAAGCCTTTAACCGCCTAACCACACGGACGCGACTTACTCGTGCGCGACGACCCGCGCGTATCGATCTCTCGGCGAAGACGTCCGAGGTCAAGTGGATTAATTGAGACGTGTGGGTGTAATAAAACAACGTAAATAAACCAACTCAATGAGAGTTCTTGCGAGATGAGCGCTACATCTTCAACTGGATCGCAACTTTTATAACGATCGGACACGTGACAGACGCACGCTAGTATAATTTCACGTGTGACTTTTATCAAGGTGACCATATTTTCAGTCGCCAATTTCGGGACACTCCACTTTTGACAAGCAAAAAAAAGAGAGAGAAAAAGGATCTAAACATTCAAGGAAATTGGAGCTATTATATTTCTACGTACTTTATTATTGCATATACATATGCAATATAAGTTTGAGTATAAAATTATTTTTTAACACAACTTATAGTGTCCATTGTTTCAATTTTGTAATTGTCCATTTTTTTTTGCTTCATGAAAACATGTGATTCCGTCTAGTTGATTCAGTCTCCCGTTAGGCGCAATCTGACAATGCACAGCATTAATGACATCAATAAGAATATTACCAATTTATTTTTTGACCTGCGAAAATTCTTTCGTGGCAAGAGAAAATTTTAAACTAAGAATCAAATTGGTCAGTAAGAGGATAACGCAAGATGTTTTTGCGGAAAGCATGAATAAATAAATATGTATATATTTACATTTTCAGTGTAAATTATACCACTAAATATTATATAAATTACAAATTGAAAAATTTCAATTCAAACTCAATGGTATAATTTTACACTGAAAATTTAAATATATATAAATATATATATTTAAATATATATATTTAAATTTATATATAAAAATATATATACACACACATATATATATATATTTAAATTTTCAGTGTAAACTATATCACTGAATACTATATAAATTACGAATTGAAAAATTTCAATTCAATGGTATAATTTACACTGAAAATTTAAATATATATATATATATATATTTATTTATTTATTCATTCTTTCCGCAAAAACATCTTGCGTTGGCTCTTATTAACCAATTTGATTCTTATTTTAACTTTCAAGAGCCTTGTCTCATTGTAGAAAATTTTAATTTAGAAACATATCGAAACAAATTAAAATCGCAACAAATTGAAACGGGAAAAGAGTAATTGAAACAGAGAATAAAATTCGAATCGTCCCGATAAAATCGGCATGAATAATCATTTTTATTACGTGTGCGTATATGTAGTTTATATATCGATCAAAGTGCAACAATAAGTCAATAGAAGAGAAAAATTGCTGACAGCGAAAGATGATGCGACCGAACAATGCAGACCCGTGATAAAAACTGAACATGATTCTTTTATCGTGACACGAAACGAGAGTTGATCTGCGACGTTGCAATTTGCATTTGCGTTTGGTCGTCGATTTTGGCGACGCGCGCGATAAGACACACGAGGATTCGGGAGGTCTTGCAGTCTGTGCGATCTCGCTCGGTCTCTCTCTCTCTCTCTCTCTCTCGGATCACTCTCCGCTCATTAATCAGTCAAGAAAAATGACACTTTGCGTACCCCGAGAATTATCTGGAAACGCGGCGAATTTATCAACGCTCGCTCGAAATCCGGTCAGCTCCAAGTTCCGTTTCGCGACGCTAAAAGGAGCAAAAGATACGTATCGCGGTGCGCCCATTAATAAGGCAATAAATTCGGGAAGGTTTTGCCACACTTATCTCGGTAATAATATCTTGCGGAGCGCATATATGCGCGTTCGAAATGTATGATAGCTATCCGTTTTATCAGCTGGAATTACACGATCAAATTATGTTCGATTCGCGCATAGTTCACGGCGATCATACGTGGTGTTACCGATTTACGATTCAGGAAGCAATCGGCGATCGTCTAGTCTTAGCAGCATCGTTCGCTCGCGCGCGCGCGTGCACACCGACGACCTCCCACTGAGAGAGCGAGATATCCGTATACAAATCGAAACACTCGCGAGTCTCTCTCCCAAGTCTTCTTCAACAGCGCTGGGGATTGAATTACGCTTGTTACGTGCATTTGGCAGGCCGATAAAAAGGTCAAGAGAGGTCGGCTTTCGTTCCATGCGCGCATAAGAAAAGGGAACAGGTGGGAGAGAGAGAGAAAGAAATGAAAGAGAAATAGTCCTTTACACTTTCACGCCTTAACGCGATCGTTCGGGAGTTAATTACCGAGCTTGGTCATCGCTCGCGCTTCTGCCCTTCGGGGTGAATTTCATGTGTGCGAGGATCTCGGAGAGATCCTCTCTCTCTTTCGGGAACGAGGAGAGAGGAAGTGCGCAAGATCTCTCTCGCGTGAATTCGCAAGCTGGATTCGGTCGGGCACACGCGATTCACCGATCGCGATCGTTACACCCGCGCGCGCGTTATCGTCATCGTAAAATTCGCTGGAATTACGAGGCGCTGGAATGTTAAATATAGAGTCGTTATATCTCGGTCGATACGATCTGTAAAGATTATTCTAGCGAAAGATGCAAATAAAAGAGCGATTACAATAAAATCTTTATGATCTCTCTGGAGGAGCTTCTTATATGATACGGCGATATGTTATACGATTTATTTTTTCATCTCCTAATAACTATTACAACCCACTGTTTCTTCGTCGTTGTTGCCGTTCCGGATGAACACGGAAGAGAATTATAAGCGCGATGTCTGTGCCTCGCTGCATTAACGGCTTATTAATTGCCCTTCTAACGCTCACGTGTATCGTCATCTCCGCCATACCGATGAGCTAATCCATTCCGACACGATATATAGTGTCTGTCTGTGCGACGCCAGCATAACTGGCTGGGGTTTGAAATCACGGTTAAAGGGACTTATATATATATATATATATATATATATATGTGTGTATATATTATATATCTCTCTTACATCGAACTTATCCTTGTGTGCCCAGAAGATTTCTGGTCTTCTTGCACACCGCGTTCATAAATAACCGGCATTAATTGCCGCGATGAACCAATAATTGCTGCGGCCAACTTTTTGTCGTCGTTAAGCGACGAGACAAGCGGCGATATAAGTCGAGGATGCGCGTTCTTGTAGTCAAGTATCATTAAGAATCAGCCGTTTTATCTAATTACCGCCGCAAAAATACAATGACTCATAAAAAAAAAACATATTTTTATTTCTCTTCCGTTCAGATTTTAATGGTTTGCTACTTGATGATACGACATGTGGCTTTTTTTTCTGTTCTTCTCGCGGCATTTTAAATTTGTTGTTGCATTTTGCGCCGATTTATATCGATAAATTTGCTCCGACGTACGCGCCTCGCGGGAGAGAAACAATTCAATAAGTATATATACGGAGTACAACTTGAACACACACGTATATTTCAAATGCGGCCGAATAAGCGTGTTATTTTATTACCGTTCTTTAGCGACGGAGGGGTTCAAGGAGTCGTGCTCCGACTGTTTATAACTTCGGACACTGCTACGTTCTTTTCTGGGCCACCCAAGCTTGTGCCCCGTGCAATATTACAAAGATTAATCAACGTTGTGTGTCCGGGCATTAAATTTTTTTCTTCCGTTTGGGCTTTTGGAGCAGGAAGTGCAATAAGCTACGATAAATGTCAATTTCTCGTATATCATTTCGTATTCGAAAAAAAAAACAAAAAAAAACAAAAAAATAAAAAAAAAACATACCTCGCAGACATAACTGATTGTGATATTAAAGTGAATTTTTGTGGCTTCTATCGCTTTGGCTACACACTTTTTTTTAAATATATTTTCATATGGAAAATAAATAACAGATTGCAATATCTCAGCATATAGAAGTGATTAATGTGATCGCGTAATACGCATCATATATATATATATATATGCGCGCGTACATTAGGAATGCAATCAGAAATCAATAAAAATCCCCGAAATTATATTAATCGCCTAAAATTTAAAAGCAGCAGTAGCTTCTTATTGCTCCTTTTTGTAGCTTCTAATGTTGCTCAAGAGATTATTTCCAAGACTCTCTTGTGTACCGTGCGACATTGGATCCTTATTTACGCGCCGCGTCGCGGTGTTAAATCAAGCGATTACACCGACGAGCGTTTCTACACCGATGATCTAACGCGACCATCGTCGTCGTCCCTCCCCCTTTTTTTTTTACCCACGAATCTCGTGCCGAGATTGTTTGAGGCCAAAGTTGCCCGACGCGCTATCATAATTTCCCGATTTCCAAATCGCCTCGTACTACATCGTTGATGTACCTGGCACCTACACCGTGGCTTTTTGGGTCGAAGGTGGATGTGCCGTGGCTAATCGTAAGGTGTAAGAAAGAGGGACGGCGCTCAAAGGGATATTCCTATGTGTGTATACAATCGCGGTCGCTTAATTTATGTCCGTGTGTACACATCGCGGTGTTCGCTCTTTTTCGTTTCTCACTCGTGTGTGTGTGTGTGT
>QVOB01005111.1:0-10308 GCA_014839585.1 Pseudomyrmex concolor
ATGTACTACACGATAGTAATCTCTCTTGCGATACTGACACCATCGGGCAGTGAGGCTAAGTACTTATCGGACCGCCCTCGTACATTCTAAGTTGCACATGCATCGCGAGCGCAATAATTTATTGCGCTCAAACACGTTTACAGAAAGAAAGAAAGAAAGAAAGAAGAAGAAGAAGAAGAAGAAGAAGAAGAGAGAGAGAGAATGTTGCAGAACGCGCAATAATAATATAAATTTAACAATAAAATTGTTTTTAAGATTTACGAGATTTTGTAACCATTTTAATTGTATCGAAAGTCTCCGACGAACAAATTGCAGATACAGTGTCTTTTAATGTCTTGTATGATTTTCTCTCTTATTTGAATCAGTCATCATTGATATGAAAAGAGTTTCTGGGACACCTAGTATGCGCTTGAATCGCGATTGAATTCACATAGAATCCAATCTGATCTAAATCATGTGCTGGTTCGAGCAGCACAGTTAGAAGTAAACAGATAATATAGGATCCGAGCGCGCAGGTGGTGGTGGTTGCGGAAATTGCACGTCGCGAACGCGTCTAAGTGTTTTACTACGTCATTCGATAGTGGTGCGCGAGTCATTTATATTTCCGTCATCAGTGTTGCTTCGCAAGAACAATTTATCATTCGCATACTTCATTATGGCAATGTGTAACGAAACCGTCACCGAGATACTCCTGAATTTATGACGAGAAGATGTGGACGGCATTTTCCAACTGTTGCTACGGCAAACTCGATTCTACAGTGCTTGGTTACGATAACAGGGCTTTTATGAGGGTTTATGATATGAAAAGTAAACAATAATTTATTCTCTATTTTTTTCACATCATATTATGTATTTTTTAACTGTATGTTTCGTATAGTATAAAAACATTTAAAATTTTATATAAAATTTCTTTTTTATTATAAAATAATTTGTAAATATAAACTTTTTTCTGTGATTGTGTGCGTGTATTTAATTGAATTGAATTCTGTTCTCTATCCTATATAGAAGATCTTTTCTCATCGGGAGAAAACGAGATTAATCGCAGTTTTTCGAAAATACGCGACGAGTGAGTCAAGTGAACTTGACAGATGGTTCTTCGCTTTTTATCGCGAATGTGCATATAGAGGCATATTTATATACAAGTTTATCAATGTAACGCACCACTGCAGCGCGTTCACACACACAACACATTTGAGGCCATCGCCCGCATAATTCCTTTTTTTCTTCGTTTCCACTTAAAGGAACTATTTGCAACTAATATTTACTAGATAAAATAATATGTCTATTATGTTTACAAATGTGATATATATAGTTTGTAACTTATTATTTTAAAGAGAAATTGACTTTATGTCTTTGTAATAAATTCTTGTAACAAAGATATAAATTTTCAAATAATAAAACTATTCAAATGCACGAAACGCGGAGATTCACAGAAAAGTAACTGATACATGCAAACGGTAAAAATTGAAATATATCACCATTGAATCGGAGATCGTAAACTCTGGAAATCCTGTATCGCCGCGATATTCGTGAGATCAATAATCATTCGCGCATTGTAAGCAATAAATTGCCAACTTAATTTAACGTGAGTCGGTCTCGCCTACGTCGGCTCGAATTAAATTGATTTGATAAATTCAATCGTTTGGCACGTTGATATTACTATGTATGGCCTGTTCGGGCGTGCACACGCGAATTAAAGACGCGATTAACAAATTACGAAAGGCATAACTTACGAGCAAGCGAGAAAACATTTCATTGTCGGTTTTCACTAAACGATTATGTAGTTGTATTGCGAAGCGTTACAGAAATGGGAAAACTAGTAAATGTGTGCGTTAATACTTTAAACAGCAATTTATGTCTTCTCGGTGTAGTGCGGCAAGTTTATCTTTAGAACTTATTAATAGTAATCACTTCTCTCGTCAAGAAAAATATACTAGTTTTAAAAACTGAAGCTGCACTTAAAGCGAAATTTATACACTTTGGTATTGACTCTTATAAAGTGATTCACCGCAACAATCTTACACACGTTCTTTGAATCTAAATAAAAATTAATGCATTAAATTCCTGAGGCTTCCTTCTTCAGACCCAATTTGATCCTAAGAATTGAAGTCGATTCACTTCAATACTAGCCACGCTTGAACCGAGACAGTTGTCATCGACTTGTCAACGTCATTCTCAGGGCCACGTGGGTTACGTTCGCCGTCGATAAGCGACCTATTTTGAATCGCTCTGTATGACAACGTGCTACACGCTGGCATTGAGGTGTAGTCTAAGCAGAATAGGTTAACTAACCAACTAACCACGAGACCACGTCAGTAGGACAGTGAAAGGCGACCTAGACCAAGTCTCTTTCCAGCCCCGCGCTGTGTGCGGCACGACGCTTGGAGCTTGACAGAAAGAGAAAGAGAAAAAGAAAGAGACGCAGGAGAGAAAAAGAGAGAGACAAAGATAAAGAGAGAGAAAGAGAGAACAAGAGTGACAAGAGAACGAGAGAGACGCACGTGTCCAGCGCGTGTGTGTTTACCAACACGCGCGGCCACGTGCAGCGCGTGTGCGGCGCGTGTCGGTGTGCATACGCATACTGGCCGATGCACTTCGTTGCAGTGCACACTGCAATGAAGAGAAAAAAAGAGTTGCAGCAGAAACAGCACGCGGGAGTTGCGCTCGCACGCTCGTTCGGCCCGCTCGTGCGGATATTTCAATGCTGCGCTGGACGCTGTCGGAAGTGTAGTTAAAACGTCGTTAACCGTTGGCGTAAATTATTTTCGCGGATCTTCGGCGCGAAGATCTTGTTTCTAACATACATTTATAACTTACAATTAGAAGTTCAGCTCGCCCTTGGCTCGTTTTCACGATTTAATCGGGATTTCGCCGATTCAATTCTCTCGGATACCCCTCGCGGTCGAGAACAGTCCGGTCCTCGCGCGGATGACTCTATCCTCAGTGTCCGCGTACGTAGTACGTACGTGGGCTTTCTCTGGGAACGGTTACGAGAGATATTCGAGTCTCCATTGAAACCTACAGGCGACATACCGGGAACAATTTATTACCGGAAATTTCTTCTCTCGTCATTGCGTCATCGCATCTGGTTCCATACTGGCTTGAAGGCAACATAAAACAGGCATACGTTTTCACTTAAAGGCCGCTTTCTTTCTACGAGTGAATGACTGATGTCGATAACGCGCAGTCTTTTAAAAGTATAAAGGATACTAAATTGCTTAGGATGTTCTACATGTATATAGCGATGCGCATTTTGCTCGAACGAATAAAATATATTTTAATTTGTAGAATACGAATATTTGTGTATTTTAATTTCTATATTTAGAATAGAACTACAATATTTTTTTGAAATCGCTATTAATGTTTTTTTTTTTTTTTTGGAAATGTTTAATTCGCGTTGCCAAAGTTGCTGCGCGCCTGATTCCTACAACTGATTCACTCGTGAGTTATTTTGTGGGGATCGGAGCTGGTTTCTGCGGAAGATTTTCACTCTGAATGCGAACAACGGAGGTGGCGAGACTTGTCCGAAAAGGATTTACGATCGGCAAAAACGCGCTCTCTCAGAATTTCGCCATCGCGGCCAACCAGTCGTACGAAGCGACGAGAGAGTCGGCGTGCCTCAAGTCCTTTCGATTTCGTTCTCGTTGCAAGATTGTGGCTTCGATATCCGACTTTTGCTGCGAGGAAAGTCAGCGTGAAGATAAAAAATAAAAAAAAATAAAATAAAATAAAATAAAAATTTTCGATGACCTCTTTGATTCACCAAAAATTGTTAACTTTTGGATGAAAAAACACATCGAGAGGAAAATAAATAAATACTATGCTGCGTATAATTGCAATCAAAATATGTGCAATGATTAAATAATTGCGTTAAAAATTATTAATATTACAATAGCAATTTAAAGCAATATACCTATTCATTCTAAAAGTATTGCGAAAGTAAAACTTGAGAGAATATGAAAGAGACGGTATAATTAAATACAAATTTGTTTATATGAAAAAGAGCAAATCGTCAGATTTTACAAAAATAAATAAGATGCAAGTAATGAATGTGATGATTAGGCGCTTCAAAGGTCCGCATCTGTTTTCAAGAGAGCCGCGGACTTCATCCTAATTTTCAAGCTCGCGCGGTGCACGCTAGTGAATGGCGAATGTTATAGGGTCAATGGCGCGTAGAAACGGGCATCGTGGCACCGTAAACAAATCCGTATTCTTAGACAGTATTTTAGGGGTCAGCCACCATACGCCGTAAAGCCATTAACGATGATATAAAATCCGCTCTCTAACGCACGTGACGATGTTCCGCAATTTCTGCGCTGTTTACTTAACGTTGCTTGTTCATACAGCGGATGTCTGTTCCATCTAACAACGCATTTTCCGTTGTTCTTTTGTTATTCGTAATAAGATAGAAAATGCGGAGTGAAAAAAGTGGTATATTCTTTGGATTGACATTAGATATGAGCAAAAAAGTTACTTTTAATATATGAAAGAGTCAGTTGTAAATTTTTAAAGAGCACTATTCGGATGTTTTTACTTTTGAACTAAACTATACGATTTGCATAGTGACTTTCTTCAAAATCTTTACAGCGCTAATTATCATCGTATTAATCACTTGTCATTAATTCGAATGCCAAGCAGATTTGTGCATACACGTGTATATACTCGTAATTTTCGAGTGTGTATGATGACGCGTAACTGCGAAGAAATCTCGTAGCGAAAGTGAGAGAACGCGCGCGCGTCTTCACCGTCACATATCGCCAGCTGTAAGTAGTATACACGGGTGTTCTAGTGCACAAACTTCTCTATCTCGCGAGCGCTGTCAGTGAAAACCGCACCGGTGCGATAGCCCGTGGAATGGAACGCGAGAGAAATGAGGAAAGTCGGGCATTGATGAAAGTGAGAGGACGTCGGCTACAGGGTGTCTCACACGGCTCATTCTATGGCCGCGGCCGCGGAGAAAGGGTTTCGGCTTCTGATATATCAGTTTGGTTGAGTTTAGCTCGATCAACAGAAACGCAATAGCGATAAGATAGTGGATTGTTAATGAAATTCTTGAATCTCTTTTTTTTTTTTAATTATTTAAAGCAGATTTATAAGAATATTATTATATATTTTTATATTTGTCCAAAAAGAAAGACGATCAAATAACAATAACACTGATAAGGCAAGTCGGTTTCGAGCAAAATATATGGTCGATAATAACAAAGAAGATTCGAGAGGAAATATTTCGTTAAAATTAAATACAATAAAGATGTGAAACGTTTGGAACTCTCACGTGAGTCTTCTTCAGTCGCGAAAAAATACAGAAACAAAAGATAAAAGAATAAAAATTACAATAAAGTGCGAAATACAGGAAAATTCTTAGTAAAACGTGCGCTTCCGAAATTAAAATAAAGTCATACGTTATATATCCTGCCGGATTGTTCAAAGTGGTCAAAAAATCTTATAATGAGCACACACAATGAATAAAATGCAGAGATAAAGAAGAATAAACGCAGAGATTATAAATAATATTAGTTTTATCTTCCTATGGGCTCGCCATTGTCCTCTGTTATTGCTGATTTGGTCCTACAAGATATAAAAAATGAGGATCTATGTTTGATCGGTATATCATTACCCTTTTTCATGTTGATGATATTCTCTTGGCAGCTTCTGAAAACGTTGTTGATAACATCATTAGAATCTTTAATTCATTTTATAAAAGATTGGAATTTACGGTTGAAAAAGAACAAAATCATTGTATTAATTTTCTTGATCTCTCTTTCCATTAATACTTCCTATAACTCTCTTAAAATTGATTGGTCACATAAAAAAACATAAGGATGGTGTTATCTACAAGTGTTATTTATAATCTTATTGATAGGGCTTTGTTTTTGTCTCATCCGGGTTTTCATAAAAAAAAAAATATTATTTTCTGTATTAACACTTTGGTAGATAATGGTTATCCTCTCTCTTGACATGATTTTTAAAAGCATTAATTCTAGAATAAAAGTACTTATTTCCTTTAAACTTAATACTGCTTGTGACGAAAAAATTTAGTGTACTGACAAAAGAAATGTTATTGTTTTTCTATACATCAAAGACATATCTGAATCAGTAAGACCCTCTTTTAAAAGCACTGATTTTTTAATCAATTACAAATACGTTAACAGACTTAATAAATTTATTAGAGTTCATAAGAACAACACTTTTCATGAGTTTAATACTAATATTATTTATAAACTAAATTGTAACGACTGCGACGCGTCTTATGTGGAGCAGACCAGAACGCAGTTACGCATTAGATTGAAACAACATAAAAATAACATTCGTACTCTACAATTATCTCTCCGTTATCTCTAGACATAAATTAAATCGCAATCATTCATTTGACTGGAGTAATGTGGAAATTTTAGATCTTGAACCGAATTTCTACAAGAGACTTGTCTCTGAAATGGTTCACATAAAATTCTAACGGTCTCAATTTAATGTAGCTCAAGTTAATGAGCTTGAAATATTAGACAATTCTTATTTCAAACTTCTAAGCAAAATGAAACATCGATTTTGACACAAGTTTATTATCTGACTATTTTTCTATGGGGGAATAAGCTGCTTCTGTTATTCTTTTTCCAGTTGACTCTGAACAACACAATGAAAGTTATTTATCTGATATTTCGTGTGGTCTTATTCTCTGCGTTCTATTTATTGTTATATATAACATATGACTTTATCTTAATTTCGGAAGCGCACGTTTTACTAAGAATTTTCTTGTATTTCGCACCTTATTGTAATTTTTATTGTTTTATTTTTTGTTTGTCTGTATTTTTATTTTTTATTTTTTGTTTGTCTGTATTTTTTCGCGACCGAAGAAGACTCGTGTGAGAGTTAAAAACGTTTTGCATCTTTATTGTATTTAATTTTAACAAAATATATTCTCGAACCTTCTTTATTATCAACCTTCTATTCTTTATTATCAACCTTCTTTATTATCAACCATCTATTTTGCTCGAAACTGACCTGTCTTATCAGTGTAATTGTTGTTCACAAAACGAGCGGTTTGAATTTACTGTAAAGACGATCGAGTTTGAAAACACACAAAGCAATCAAATCTGTTGATGCAATAATGTAATTTATTTTGCGGTGAAATAATTTTCTTGTGTCGTACTAAAATTAGCTCTTTCGACTCTAGTGTTTCTAATCTAAACATAGAATCTCTGTATACTTCTGGACTCTTGGAGTTAAATCATGAATCGAGAATCTGATAAACAGATCAAATCAGATAGCTTCGCTCTAGCACTGTGCTTCTTCGTTTTTGTAACTACATATGAGTTGCGTTCCGGGCGCGTTTGATTTCGTAACGCGATTGTTCGAACGTATTACGTCAACGTTGAACTAATTACATATAATACAATCCGGCTAGTCACAGCGCGGCCTAAGATGTCGTAAAATCTCACGTTTTATATGCCATAACTGTCACTACGTTTCGAGTGACGTTACTCGTATTACGCACGAGCGCGATACTTTCAGGACCTCGCCTGCTTTCTTTCTTATATTAGTAATTTCAAGTTTTTTTTTTTTTCACATTGCATACTGTCACCTGCAAAGTTCACATGCGAGCTAAATTTTTGTTGCAATGATGCAGGAAGAGCCGAGAAAGCGACCAGTGCATCGTGGACACGGAGAAGCAAGCAGGAATAATGGCGGGTGAGAATATGCAGATCCTGTCAAACGGCAATGTGGAGGCGCTTGCGATCATTCCTCCGAATATGGCGAACGGAAACGGGCTGACTTGCCAGCAACAGCACAACAACAACGGTTTGATACCGAACGGAAAGCTGCACAGCGGAATCGGCGGCACGGAGAACGGCAAACTGATCGTGCCGGATGAGAGATCGAACAGCCTCCACACGGAGTTCGACGATGCGGATGTGTCCTGCGGATGGGGCCCGTGCAGACCGCTCTGGTTACAATATTTTGCCACGAAGCAAGCCTTCCTGGTGACCTTCTGCCTTACCTGGGTCAGTGTGTCGAATAATCGATTTATAAGAATTTTTTTGGAAGGAAAGTAAACAATAAATCAACAAGTTTCGTAATTTTTGTAAAAATATTTTATCGCACAGATAAATCAGATAAATTAAAAAAAAATACAATAAGAGTTTTCTTCATTAAAAAAATTATATTTTTTAAACTTCCCCGATAAAAAAAAACTTAAATTGCATGTTTAACAGCCATGTTTTACTTCACTAAATAAACGATGTGAAATCATGCTTGTTTTTTTTTTTTTTTTTTACTTTGTGACTTATAGGTGCTACAAGGTATGTACTACACGTACTTTGTCTCCGTCATCACGACAATAGAGAAGCTCTTCCAAATCCAATCGAAGACGACGGGTATCATTATGTCGGCCACGGAGATCGGTCAGATCGGATCCTCGTTGTTATTAACGTACTACGGCGGCCAAGGCCACCGGCCCAAGTGGATAGCCTGGGGCATGATTCTCTTTGCTGTGAGCTCGTTCACCTGCTCGATACCCCACTTTATCTTCGGTGATCAGCTGATCGTTCAGAACGAGATGTTATTCAGCGGTGTCGAGCACGGCGGTGGACCTAACAATACAGACCCGATACCGGCAAATCTCTGCAGATTCCAAGAAAGGAACAGTACGCTGGACAAGTAAGTGTGCCGTCCACTTTCTTCCACTCCGAAATTCTTAATGAGTTAACACCCATCATCCAAGGGCCGATTCATCATAATGAAGATGATGTCTTTCATTAGCTCTCTACCTTTTATGAATCATAGCGATTCTCGTTCGTGATGAGCTCAAGTCAATTCCTAGTCAAAGAACTTGGAATGCGGCTGCAATTATTTAAATAAGTGCGAAGAGAGAATATATTTTGCAAACATAATTAACAATTATGTTGCAATAATAAATTACCGAAAACTTTAGTTAATTTGGTGTCGAATCATCAACTTAATTAATTACGTAAATATAACGATTAATATTAATTTCTCCGTATTATGAATTTAACGTTCGCTTAATAAATTGTGTTTATAATAACTTGCTCATTTGTGCGAAACAAACAAAGAAGCTTTTGCGAAAAAATTTACGATCGTCGCGTTTTATTATTACAACGTCTCGCGAAAAAAATAATACAAACGACCAGGTGTCTTATCGTTTCGAGCGGAGATAATCGTTCCGCCGAGATAAATACACAATATGAGACGAACGGACTATGCCGAAGTAATGAGTGCTCAGTTTTGCATTAAAACGCCGTATTGTGCAAAAACCGGTTACGTATTTCTGTGCAGTAAGATGCACCGATGGCGGTTTATAATCCGCAGACAATTAACCCTTTAAAGTACATAATCCACCCCACAACTTTCGTATTTTCTGAGTTCCGAGCTTAAAAACTGATTTTTCTTTTCTCGTTGTGCGATCGATAGAAAACGAAGTTTGAGCAAACAAATTGTTAGAATATATCTCAAATAAATTAAATCCAACATAGGCAGTAATCAATTAATTAAGTTTTTCCAGACAGACGTATTTTTAGACAGACAGAAATAGTAAATCTGAGAACATATAAAAGTGGATAATAATATGTAAACAAAGTAAATTAAAAAATCTTCAATTAATAATTGATTATAAAACTTTCACCCACAAATTAGCGCTATAATAATGATTTTGATCTGCCAACAAAAGGATATGGAAGTTACGTGCACGTTATTTTTACGCAATGTGTATGTTGCATTGACAACGTCTATAAAGAAATTAATTTCGTGAGAAAAGAGCTGTGTTCGAGCTAACGAGCGAGAAAGTTCGGTCGATATAGCATAACTCTTACATCAGTAATAATTACGTCAAGAGGTTCCATTTTTCAAGAAGGGAGGAAAGGGGAAGGAGAGTCAGAAATATATGCCTGTATGTGTGGTAATTCCGCTAATTGCTGTTACATAATGGAAGCGTCCATCGTGCCGAGAACAACGAAAATTCCACGGCGCGCGGAATGCTCGAAACAGATCCGCGCAATTTAACGCGGTAATAAAATGCAGCAATGTCGATTACGTTTTTCTTGGTATCGCGGGCTCGTTACGCGCAGCTGCACTTATCGCTATACACGTGAAAGAAAAAATGCTTAGGACATCCCACATAGGTTTCCTGATTACAATTCCGGATGTAGTTGATTAAATTTGAACCAGAAAAGTGGAATACTGTTATCAGCGGCAGATCTTTGAATAGCGAGACAATCTCAAAATAGCAAACATCCTTATTTATTATATAAAGTAATCAGTACAATATTTATTGACAATGCAAAATATTTACGAAGAATT